>CAVNYN010218221.1:0-25857 GCA_963692815.1 Nyctanthes arbor-tristis | reverse complement strand
TAAAGAGAACAGCATCTCTAATTAAACAAATTTACAGATGATAATAAGTTGTTGACAATGAAATCATAACAGATGTCATTTGCTCCTATTCTACAGAATAAACAAACATAACTCAATAGTCAATTTTAGTTTTCTGATTGCAGACAAAATCTACTGCCTCTTAAACCTTTTTCAATTCCCTTTTCTTGTCCTTGTTAGAATTAACATAAGTAGGATGTACATACGCTCTTCCGATCTTGGCAATTTTGTAGTAGGTGCAGGTAGCTGGACAATGGGACCATCTGGATTTTCAGCTGAAGGTAAGTTGAAGAGGGCATCTGCAACAGCCTGCACCAGTTTGGTGCCCCGTTCAATAGCCTCCTTTACTATCTCTTCCCTATTTGAAACAAAAGTGAACGGGTGAGATAAAAACCAACTACTAAGCTCAACAACTATCAAAAATCCGAGAATGCTTAAAGAAACTAATATCTTAAAACAGCATCCAGAAAGAGATAAAAGAGAATCTTAAACCCCCTTCTGGAGAAGCAATAGCCTTGTCCAGTAGAGAATAGATATGATCCGACTGCATTGATTATCAAGCTAAAATTGAAGCTGAAGAACAAGACACACAATGTATACTCACAACTCATTTTCTTCTGAGATATAATTTCATATTGGTGGGGGAGGGAACTCTTAATGTGCAAAATGGAATTTGAAATTCTCAAGTGTATATGGATATAAGAAAATGGCCTCCTTCAAGTACAGCAAGAATATACAGCAGTTAAGAACTTTAAGAAAATAAGCAGCGGCAGAAAAACCTGGAAGACGATGCAGAAGGGAATTGATAGTGTTGATCAAAGGCCATGAGATTTCCCAGATCGATTTCGTATTGTGATGGCTCCATCTCTTTGTTTACTGCATTTGCTACAGATATTAGTCAAACCTCCTTTCTTGGGTAGTATATTCCATTCAAGTGTTTATATTGCTATTAAACAACTTAGTAACAGTGATATTTCATTCAGGAGTCCTAAAATAAAAGAAAATTTCATGTAGTAAGCGTAAACATTCCAATAAGGATGCAAAGGAGCAACCAGTTTCAAGAATGCCAAAGAATCCCCCCATGGACAGCAACTATACCCTCTGATCAAGATCGCTGTTTATAGCATCTCCAAAGCAAGGCAGTCTACCGTTTTTCCTACTTATATTCTGTTAGATCCAAAGCCCTCAATATGATTTTATTTTTCCCAAACAATCTCCAAGCGGTGTTTGATTCTCACTCTCTCTCCCTCATTATAATTTCACCTAACACTAATTTGACAACTTCTCGATCACAAACAATCTAAACCAGTCACTCTACCTTATTATAATGAAAGACCCTTTGGAAAAGGGAAAACAAGAGTATAAAAGAAAATGATGAACAAATTTGAAACTTTAAACCGGTTCTTGAAACAAATATACATCAATAATCATACAAACCAATATAATGGCAACAAGGTTCAAAAATATTATTACGTCGCAACAACAAAAATTAATACAAAGCAGTGGAGGGAATACCCATATGCTCTATTAATACGTAGCTGTTTTCCTGAAGCTATCATATGCTCTATTTCACAATATATCAATTCAGTACAAAGCAGTGGAGGGAATACCCAGCATATGAAAAACATTCCCGAGTGCACAGGGGCGGAGCCACCTGGAGTCCAGTACTAGTGGTTGCCCACGCTAGACTTTGGTGGGTGTTTTTTTTAAACTGATAACACATAAGGGCGGCCAGTTCTAAATGCTAAAACGATTAAAAGCACCACAAAAAGTTCAAGACTGATACTGACAGAAAACCCTGCTGCACAAGGAAGATTGCAATAGAAAAAAAAAAAAAAAATTGCTAGAAGAAGAGAAAAGCGATAGAAGCTGAACGAAAGCATATAATTGGATTAGCTCCTTCGTCAGGTGACAAAAACCGAAATCTACCTACGAAGCTTGGTGGTGAACAACAGAGAAGACGAATTACCTTGTAAAAATCAGGCAGCACAATTGGTACTTTGAATTATCGACCACTCTCCGCTTTCGCCTAAACCCTAAATTGTTCACTATGCGGGAAAGGCATGGCAAGGGGGCGGGTTCGGGCTGGTATGCCTTCCCCTACCCGCCCCGTACCCGATATTTAGGGTGGATATAAGAAAAATACCCGTTACTCACGTCGTTAAGAAAAAAATAGAAAAAAAAAATTACATGAAAAATCATCTTAGTTATCATGTCATTCAACTACACATCAAAATTTAAACATTTAACCACATGACATATCAAAGTTGAAACTTCAAACATTACAAACAAATCAACACAATTCAAAAATAACATCCCAAATAAAGTGTTACAAATATTGAAACACACTTAAAACAATCATAAGTCTAAATATGACAACAAAATTATTTGTTCATTGAAAACATTCATGAGAGAGGGTAACTTTCTTCATTATTCGTCGCCACTATATATGAAAGTTCCAGTGACCACATAATCCTGTACAATATACATTTACAATAAAATTTAATAATTACACAAATAGAGGTTGATATATGAATAATTGATAGCTCACTTGTATTTTGCAGTAGGGGATGAACTCATTCATAAATAAATTGGAGATTTAAAAATTATTAAATACATGGGACGAAGATACATAACCCATTGATGTTTTGATTGTGCTTAAATTTGCAAATGATAATGCCTTGCTTCCATGTAGCGAAAGAGTAAGGTCTGTTATAATTTTTTTCCTATCTATTCTGCTTATGTTACTAATGACATCATTTATTATTCTTTTTTTTAACATTTTACTGATTTTTATACTATCTAGAACTCTCTCTCTCTCTCTCTCTCTCTCTCTCTCTTTGAAATGTTCCTTTTGAAATTATCTTCTAATCAATTTTCTGAAACATGAATCACAGTGTGAAATATTAGGTCTATCTTCAGAAATTTGAATCATGGGTTTATCTTCTTCCCTTTAAGAAGAGCAATTTGTCGTTCAATTTTTAGAGAATACTTGATATTTGCATAATATTTTTTGTATTTCTCGATTGGATCATTTTGTGCAATTATTAACTAATATTGAAATGATTGAAAGTCAATGCTAATCGAAAATAAAGTGATTTGTAGAAGCATTATTCCAATGAGCTTTTCCGGGTGGAAGTAAAAAGTTGATTTAGGTAGAATCACTGTCCTAGATGTTGGTATATGAATAATTGTGAAAAGATTATGGCTTTGTCTTTCTCATGCCTCAGAAAAAAATTGTGAAAATTTTTGGTTATTGTGTGATTTAGGTTGATCTTTTTTTTTTTAGGGGGTTAAATTTGCAGGGTGACTAAATACATGGTACCACCATTAAGCAAGAGCTAATGTTTAAGTCAGCCTTGAAAGATGGGTCTGGGCACTTAGAGATTTGTTGTTGCGAGAAATATTAATAGATACAAAGTTGTCTCTCAAAAGTATCAGATTATCTTTGTGGCTAATATGAGCCACTAAATTTTTTGATTATGTATTTTCTTATGATATTTACATTTTTAAAGCCATTCGACCAAGTATATATCATTTTAAGCTGTTTAGCGTCTCAATTTCAAGTTTTCTTCAAAATTTTCCAAATTTTGGAGTAACTTATTGTACATTATTATACACAAACAAAATTTCATCACAATATATAACATTCTTTTGGGTCCAATTTCGTCGGTGAGTTCATTACCTATTATGATAATAATTTATTGTGTACAATTTTGTTCGATTGTCGATTTTCACTACTGTGAAAAATTATTCCACATGTTGCCAAAAAAAAATGTATCAGGACAATTTTTTATATATTAATGTTAAAATTCCTTTTCTTTTATAATCTTATTATTCTCATGCAACATACGGATGAGAGTCTAGAAATACTAATAATGACCATCGATTCAATAGAAGAATGTTAAAAAAATGTGTACGACTTATTGGTACATTGCTATTATGTTCATTTTTTTTTATATAAGTTTGACAGTGACTTAACAACTCAATTTTTTTATATGATACTGTCTTCTTTCCATACAACGCACGGGTGAGAATTCTAGTATATAATAATAACAATAACAATCTTGAGCTTGTTTTGTGTAGTTCTATTTTATTTTGTCTTTAAACAATTCAAAAGATAGTCAACAAGTCAAACTTTAATACTAACTATATATATACTCTTAATAAAAGACAAATTTCCATACTTCCCAAAAATCTTTCTTTATATTCCCATAGTACATTTTAGAAGAAATTAACTTCCAAAAAATAAAAATCGACCTAAAACTTTCTAGAACAAGCTCTGCTCACATGACTGAGCAGGCATTGGGATTTTCATCGCTAAACATCTGATCATTTACATTTATGTACGTGGGTGGTGGCAGCGGTGGTAGTTGTCGATACGTGTTTTGGAGCCCATAAGTCCCAGGATTATTATAGCCTTGATTGTACATTGTCACTTCATAGCCTTGATTTGAATAACTTTGATTATTATTATGCATTGGTAAGGAATATTTTATTTGTGGAGTGTTCCCTTGGACATCCATCTTGCGAACCTCTACCTTTTTCTCTTTGCTTCTACTTTCCTCATTCTCATCACCATCGTCACTACCATCACGAAGTTGTTTTTGATCTTGATCGTCTCCTTTGCCACTTTCACCTTTTCCTGTCTTATCTTTGTTTCTGTCAACCTTCGTTTTCTGAGGAACAATCTCGACGCTTCTCTTTACTTTATCTTTCAAATACATTGTCAGCTCCTCCTCATCAACTTTCCCATTCACCATGACCAAATCTTTCTCCAAATCCGTTGCTACTGATTTCACCCCTAGAAAAGCAATAATATTTAGTTAATAGTTAATAAGTAATCACAAGTGGATTAATCAAGTCAACATAAGGTACTCACCATCAATATTTCTAAATATACTTCTTTTTATTTTCTTTGCGCATCCATCGCAATGCAGTTTAATCTTCATCACCACTGTGCTCTCCACAGGCTAAGAATTTGAAGAAAAAAAAATTATTAAAATATTGGGACAGCTCATGCCCTTTATATTAGTTATTAATTTCGTAATACTGTCGACGAGAATTTGTCCCTGACATAAAATTACTCAAAGAATAAAGACATCAAAATTAAATGAATGAAGCCAAAAGAGCATTCAGTAATTAATGAAAGATTTTCAAGTACCTGTTGGGATTTTTTGTCATCAATTTTTTGTTCCTCGGATTTCTTCTCCGACTTTCGGTCACCATCGCCACCGCCACCACCATCTCCGACGTATTTGGGTTGGTGGGAGATTAGCTCCACGTTCTTCTTAGTTTTGTATGCAACTCTGTCTCGAAGACAAACAGGGTCGACCCTCCCAATCACTGTCAATTTGTTGTTGCCACAATCTGCTTTTACATTCTCGACACCTGGACAACGTCTCGTTACATGAACATAAATTTGACAGAATACACCTAACATAATCCTATTTCTTGAAGCCTCACGTGGCTTTCAAATAAATGATAGTATCATAGGTAGGTCACATATTTCTTTATCAAAGTTTATGTTTAATTATCCCCATAGTTAATGTCCCTGAAGTTTTAATTAATTGATGAATCCAATGGTTTAAATGCCACAACTCTGATCATTGGGGAACACTCGTTACTTCTAGTGAATTAGAAATTCACATGTGGGTTCAGAGCCCAGATCAAATAATAAAATTGGGGTCCTAATCCACGTGTGAATTTTTTATCAGTATCGAGTTCAGTACTCTTTGAGACTCGAGTACTAGACCTTTTTCTTGATCATTGTAGGTACCTTCGAAATGGCGGACAAATGGGCTGATTTTGTGGGCACACCCTTCGCAATGCAAATCGAGCTTCAACACGGCCGTGATGACGCAATTGCCCTCGGCCGCAGGCTTCTGATTGCCTTCATTTTTCGCATCATTTTTCTGCAAAGAAAAGGCATGTATCCAGATTTGTAAAATTATCATTTTTGATGGATGCACAGGGAAAAAAATTATGGTTTCACAGAGGACCTTGCACTTGCGGAAGAAGGAAAGAATGACTTACTTCAACCATTTGTTCTGTTGTTTTACTGTGCAGGATGATGATAACAGAACTACAGAATGGTTTGAACTCTATGGAGAGAAAATGCAGGTAGCCGTTGAAATGTATATATATAGATAGATACAAATATTTTTTTCTTTTTTCTGGAAAGGATAGATAAAAATAATTTGGAGTAAATTTAGCCAATGCTCATCAAACTTCACCTCACATAACTACTTACTCACTCAACTATAAAATGTATCTCATTGCTCAGCCATCTATCTCAATAATTGTTATTCTAAAGAAATAAAAGCAAAAGAAAAATATATACACATGGAATTATTTAGTTTCCCAAATTATTCAACTATGACGAAAAATTTTGGACATGTGGCCATAAGCACTAATAGTAATTTCTTGAAACTGCAAGTGGTTTTTGAAACCAATGTGGTTTCTCTTATATCCCTTTTTTTTTTGTTGGAGCAATGTTAGTTCCTTGACTAATTCTTTAGAACATATATTAGTACAAAGGGCACCAATGATTCGTAGAAGATTAGAACTGTTATTATTATTCTTCACTTTTTAAAGTACAAGTACAATTTACATTATAACAATACAAATGCGTGCACACACAAATGCAAAAATATACAATAAATAGAACAAACATACAAAAGAATCGAACTTAAGATCTCAGGGCCTCAGCTTGGCCATAACTACAAGAACTATTATTTTTGTTCTTATTTTAGTTTAGATTACTAAAGTCAAGCTGTTTGAAAGTAAGTTGAAAATCTTGATCAGTTGAAAATCTTGATCAGTTTTGGGTGAGAAATGTACTGCAATGCATCTATTCGTAAACCAAATGAATGTAGTACCAGAAAGCTACCAATTTTCTTCTAATAGATAGAAAAATCATTGATTTAATTGGGAGTAGCAATTGTACATATTGTACTACACTTTGATCCAAACTGAAAGGTACTAGACATGAACCCACCTGCTTCATGATATCTTTGTACTAGACCTACCATATGTGAACATTAATTAGAATAATATCTCTCTATAATAAGATGTTACATTTTACCAGAAACTGATGCATAAGTATTTTTGAATATATATATTATGTACTTACTATGGTCGGTTTAGGTAAACTAAAAATAGCGACTCGCTAATGAATCAATATGTTACAATTCAACTAATCCCTGAGAGTATTGAATATTCACGTGCTTGATTCCCCCCCCCCCCCGGGGGATATAGGAGAGGGAGGGGAGGGGAGTGTGTAGTTCGAACTCAGAACTTTTGACTTGAAATACGAGCATCTTAATTACTAGAACACGATTCGAACCGCCTCATGTTTGTTTTTTTTATCATATGTACCTACTTAAGATGAACTTAATTAGCTGGGTTTCTCCAATCTAGCAGCATAATAATAACGTAATAAAACCCAAAATTAAGAACCAAAAAAATGAATTCAAGGCCTTTGTACCCTATGCACTATCTCATGATTAATCAGCTATTACACGTCGCAAACACATGCTCCCGTAAAAGTATATCTAATACAAAAAATGTACATGAGAGAGAAATGGATTTATAATTACAGTTCTCTCTCTTTTTCTTTTTTACCCTTTTTTTCCCTTTTTATTTTATGTTTCTTCTCCATAATATCCTTGACAACTTCTAAGATGCTCTAAATGTTCCAACACCAAATAGGTAATGTGACATAACACAAGCCGCTAATATGATTTGAGAATATACGGTGATGTGTTAATATTATGTCACATGATTGTCTGATCATGTCTTGTACCTGAATATTCATAAATCCTTATGCTGCCAATATTCATTTTAAATAATTATAATATAAGAAAATCGAATATATACATGGCTCGAATACAACAATGACAGGCACAAATATGGGAACTCTCTCAAAATGAATTAGTGAATTTTGTTATATAAAGAGGCTGTGTGTTTCAGTAAATTTGAGATCGACTAGGGGATGCTGATATCAGATGATAACATAGTGTTCATTGGCTTTAAACTATATGCAGGCGGAATGATGAGAATCACGATGGATCGATGCCAACGAAACTCCAAAATACTGGTTCAGACCTAAGAAAGCTAAAACCGGTGTTGTGATTAAAATCTTGAACTTCACAACACAAGAACCTAGAGTATGTTAAACTCTAAGCCAATGACAATGTAATGCCAAAACAAGAACCCGTGATTGAAGGTTAGAACAACAAAGATGAAACCCTTGTAGTAGGGTAAGTTCAATGAAGAGCTTTGAAAGAAAAGGAGTAAATCCATATCACTAATTTTCAAGAAATGAATAATGAAATACAAGAGTTAATGAGTTCCTTATATACTACTGGATATTTTGGAGTCCAAGAGAACTGCAAAAAAAACACGAAAAATAGAAAATAAAATTTCGAACTGTGAAATTCTGTGGTACAACTCACTTAGACTTTCTCTTGGACATGGTCTGCATTTAATGCATTACAACTCAGTTGGACATTGTCCAACTACGCATGCATTGGAGCTAGTTTTTGGTGCATTATGTCCATTTAGTTGACATGGCTTGCTTTTTCCACTTACGGCCGCACGAAAGGCAGCATCAAAAATTCGGGGCATACTGACCCCGAAAAGCTGATGGTTGCGGCCGCATAATGTATAACCGTCCGGTCGCATAGCTCAAAACGCTCCCTTCCCAGAAATCGAATATATGGTCCCTGAGCTTTCAGATTTGCTTTAAGTTGGTCCCCGAAATTTGACTATTCAATTTTGACCTCCAAACTCGATTTTCTCCCGTGGTTGGTCCCTAGCCTCAATCAAACGGATCTCCCTTGGTCTTTTAGCATCCAAATCAAACATAAATGTCATTGTTTCATCCATTTTGTGCTTGATCCATCAAGTTTCATATAAACCCATCAATGACTCACGGATTTCTTTGACCTTTGACCTCGAAATGAGACCCACCGGCATGTGTACCGAGGATTGACTTTACTGGTTCTCATCAAGGAAACTAGTGGTTGATATCAAATTTATTGAACACTTGAATTGCGCTAACTAGTTTATAAGTTGTCAAGCGTCCTTTTATCTTACACCTCTACCTGCCACGGAAGGGAGCTGCTGCTGCTGCAGACAAGAGATGGCATATATATGGGATTTTCATTGTTTTCCTCAAAAACGTTGTTCAATTCATTAATGCAACTGGTCTCCTACATTACCTACACGGTAAGAACTTCTTGTTATCAATTTGTTAAGGGTACAGAGCCATATCAGCAACGTCTAAGATTAAAAATTGTTAATGACAAGCCCCGTCCCAAGTCATCCAATTAAGCTTGACACGTGGTGTGCGCCCACCATGGATACCAGTTTGACCGGGACTCACCGCCAAGGCAAACTAAACTTGTCTTGAAAATGTATAAAAGCTTTGGACTAAAACGATTTATAGAAATCTTGACAATGTTTCCCCTGTAAAACAGACTTATCCAACCTGTGACAAAACCAACAACTACAACTAAATTCATACACATTGATCCCCTACGCCGTTCATCAATTAAAACTCCAAAAGAATGTAAATAGTTTTGAAATTCATTCGACATCGAAAGGAAATAAACCAATTGCAATACTCAAGTTTCTAGCTAGCATGAGCATTAAAAGAATGTGAAATATGTCAACATTTCATGAAATAATAAAATATGCTAGTCGTACTATCTAGAATGTGGTAGTAAAATCCGAAGGTCGCAGGTAATCCAACTCTACTCAAGTTCGGTCACCTCCTGGTAAGAAAAACGTTAGAAAATACATGAGCTTATAACTCAATGAGTGGATGAGTTCACAAATACATATAAGTAGTTTTTCCCATGTTACTTATTTATGAAATTCCATTTAATTATCTAATACATAATATATAATCCAATGCAAAGGATTTTACAAATGAATTTGAATAAGAGATCTAGCACAGGTAATTCGTGTAAAAACTGTAAATTAAGCTTTGAAACACATAATAACAAACTGAAAAGTTCCCACTAGAAGTATCACTGAGAGTAGCCATGTGTATAGAGTGATCTCGTATGAGGCATACTTCTCAACATAAAACATAACATAAAGTAGTCGTACGCGCGCAGAACAAGCCCCAAAGGCTAACATTACCTTACACGGCCTAAAGCCTATGTGTGCATAATAATGGGTCCCAAAGACCTATACATAAACATAGTCTAACACTGTAGAACAGATCACAACAGTGCAGAGCAGGTAATCACATAGGTACTTGTAATGGTTTTGAAATAACCTTCATAATATACGCCTCATAAAAGTCCATAACATAATGTATCATGCTTTTGCATCAATTTCATATATCATACTTATTTAAAATATCTTGACATAACATACCGTGCTTCAAAATAATTCTTAGATAACATAAGCATGTTCCCTTTAAAATTCTCCTTTAAACATAATAATATGATTAAATACTTCATGGAAAATTCACATAATAATATAGAAAGGAAACATGCTAAATTTAAATTTTATAATGAACTCATAATTAAAATAAAATGAGAAACCTGTGCCAAATAATTTAGAAAAAATAATTTTTCCACTCACAGAATTTATAACTACCCACTAATATGGCTGATAGGCTTTCCCAACCTCCTCGTCACCACTTGAAATTATGAGAGCGTACAATTACTTAATATACCGCCATAAATCCTTCGAAAGTATACAACACTAAAATTCACAGATTACAACCTTCTCCGTATTTCCATTCATTCTACTATTTCTCATTGCCAAAAATTACTCATATTCTTAAACCACTTCTCAAGATTAAAAACACCATGACTTCTAAATACCCGCTTTCAAATACATTTAGAGAAATCCATATCCATAAATTTTTCCAACTCATTACCTACTCATTTTCCACCACTATTATGCCATGAATCACCATCATTAATCATAATTCACCAAAATCCCCAAATTCCGTATCTAGGGTTTATGCAAAATCCCATAATAATAAATAGTACGAATTGTAAGGTTAAAATCCATCATTCTAATTACATAAAGAACAATCATTAAACCTCAATTCATCAAATTAAACCATATAATCAACGTCCAATACACTATATATAAACCCTAAAAATCACATATTGACTTACCTCGATGAATATGCGAAAGAAAAATGAAAGTACGTGTGCCAAACCAGACCAAAAAGGTGCAAAACTCCTCAATTATCTTCCTTCTTCCTTCTTTTTCTTTTTATTTTACCTTTTATTCCTATTTCCTTCGTTTCAGCCGAATTCGCGCGAACCACACCGTGTGTTTGTATGTTTTCTCAATTGCAAGAAAGTCTTTCAAATTATGCCTTATTTGCGCTAATTGCCCCTTTAGCTTATTTAAGTAACTCAATTTAGTCCTTGTCCCCAAAATAGTTTGTATACAAGCCCTTAAATAATTAATCTATTTACTTAGCCATTTGACCAAATAATCTTTGACTTTGACCAAACATACAGTAGAAAATAAATTTAGAAAATTCGAGTAGTAACAGTTAACAAGTAATATTCCAAGAATATCTCTATGTCTTCAAGGAAAGAAGCTAGGTACAAGCAAACTTGTGGTGCTCGTAATCTCGTACTCGTGCCACCACTAACTCATTTTTGATGGAGGCTTTCAAATGAAGTCATCAGCACATCAGGTGGCCAATCCATGACTTGTCGTGCTTCGATTGGCCGATGTCTTGGGTGCCATACTCTTTCACGTGACTGACATCCCCACGCACTCAAAATGTCACAAAGGAGATTCAAATATATAATATACTTTGCCCATGTATACCTCCCTAGCTGCTTCAATGTAGATAGATATAGGCTGCCGTGATCTATGGCGGCGGAAGATCGGGACTGGGCAAAGAACAACAATATGGTGAAGATGTCCTACAGTTTCTCTGCATTTGCACCTGCACCTCCCTCCCTTACTCACTGAGAGAGGGAGAGAGGTGCGGTTGCTGGTGCAGACAAAAGATGGCAGCATCTTAATTGTATTTCATTTTATTGTTAATTTGCTCGAAACAAACATGTCAAATAATATATCGTAGGTAAACGTCCCCTCTCATCGGGTAAGAGGTTTGTTACGTTGTTGTGTGCTGTCAATATACATATCATTCATGCTGCCCAAACCATATGATCGATGTAATTATAGATCACAATTAAATCTTAAAGATTAGTTATTTATCAATTTGTGATTGATATCTAGATCAGTAAACAATATATATTTGTATACCTTGATTGATGAGGAAAATTTTGAAAAAGTAAACCAAAAATAAAAAATGAAACGCACTCTCCATAACCTCAATAAAGTCACGTGTGCTTTTATAGCTGCTTTAATAAATTTTTAGAGAGGCCGCGAAGGCAATAACTATTGCCTGATAAATTGTATTGACAAAGTTTTATTTAAAAATTTTTTAGTAATTTTTTTATAGTCATTGTGTAACATCCCTAAAGTTTTTAATCCTGGATCAATAAGTTTCGAATATGTTTTATGAACAAATTACTCGTTGGGTTAAGTTAAGACTTTAAGAGTTAGCCTTATTTTAACAACTTAGATAGTGAAAGGACCTCAATTAACATAAATTAAAGTACAGTGACTTAATTATAAGACAATACAAAGTATAAGAATTTCTTGAGCAATAAACGAGTGAACCATGTTTGGACATGTCGCTTCTTTAAACATACATTGCCAAGACACGCCACTTGTCTTATTATGATTGGTAGTACTCAAAAATTTATTAAAAACAATTAAATTCTAACAACTATAAAAGGCCGAAGGATAAAACAAAAGGTAATTATATTACCACCACAAAATTTACTTCTTACACCACATTTTAAATGATTTTTATATTTACTTAAATAACCCTTTTTATAATTACACTACTCGCCTTATTTCGTTTTGTTAATTTTTCTTGTTCACCACTGTAAATCGTCGTTTTCTTCCTCCCCATTAATATATCATTTACCATAAATTTTATTCAAAAAATCACAATTTCTAATCCATAAATGACAATTTGAGTTTATTCCATATCCTATATCATTGATGACTTATTTTTCCTTTGGTTTTCTCTACCTGTTGTCATTTCTCCTATGCCCACATCTACTAGAAATGGTGAAATTGGTGCATATAATTTCTACTATTCGTGGTTTATGTAGGTAGAAAATTTTGGAAACTATCTTCATTAATAGAGAATTATTTTGAAGATAAAGAGTAATTAAATTATAAACAAAGTGCAGTGAGTGCAAGAAATAACAGTATCAAAGAAATTATAGTCAACACCTTTAACTTATAATAATCATTAGGTTAGAGTTGAGGGAGAGACGGTGAGATGGAGGAAGAACAGATATGAAATTTGGGTTACGGTCTAAACTTGAAGATAGAGATGAAATTGGGAATTTAGGCACCACCTGCTTGAATAATTGCATTTTTTCCCTTCAGAAATACATTGACCATAATAGTAAAATTATCGTTGTGTATATATCAAATTTTTATTTGATTTGTAGTGTTTTTATCTTGTGGTATGAGAAATAAATTTTGTAGTAGTAATATAATTACCCTAAAATAAATTCACCAAGTTTCTCCAAACACTTCACATATCCCCCCTCTCTATCCTAAAATAACTAAATTCGTCTAAAAATATTGTAGGAAGGAAAACCACCCTAAAAACCCACCAAACAGTTAGGGTATGTTCTCTTTACTGTTTTGAGACCATTTTTAGTTTTTAATTTTTTAAAACATTGAAAACATGTTTACTTTCATATTTTCAAAAACGAATTTTGAAAAACAAGAAATTTTTAAACAAAGAAAACAGAAAATGATAAAATTTGAGAGTTTTTAAGCAAAACAGATACTTAATTAAAAATAAGGAAAACACCTTGTTTTGAGAATTCCAATTTCTTTCTCCTTTAATTTTACAATTCTTTGTTCCTCATCCTCTAATTTCTCTCTCCTCTATTTTATTCATGTGTTCTATGCTTCTAAAGTTAGTTTTTTTATTATTATTAATTTTATTATTTTTTTTTGTATTTCCTTTTCCTCATAACAAACTATAGCAAATTTTCATATTTTAATCTTGGTAATGATACATTAGAACAAAATAATTTTTTTAACGAAAGAAGAAAATAATTTAATTTACTTAACAAGTAAATTCATTCTCAAAATATCAAAAAGAACAAGTTTTCCAGTTTTAGGTTTCTTAAAAAAGTTTTCTAAAATGAAAAAGTAAACGCATTTTTAGAAATCTGAAAACAAACACTCAAAATAGAAAATTGAAAATAAATTGAAAACTCAAAAATAGAAAATTGAATCATGAAAAGAATGCAGCCTTAGTTTTACACTTGAAAAAGACTATTTTCCATATATAATAAGATTCCAACTTGAGAAACAACTTTGATTAAGGAATATCAAGGCTTTAGAGGCACTTTCCCACTTAGAATTATTTAAGGAATCTTTAGGAAAAATAAATAGGTGAATAACTAATGTTTTGATTCCCTTTTTAATTCATGAAGTTTTCATAAGGTAAACACGGATTTTGATTAGAGTTTTCATGAGATGAACATGAATTTGATGCATTGTCATTATATAAAGAAATTGAGTTATTGCATTTGAATCACTAGTTGATACTTTACCCGTTTTGTCTTCCTATGTGGTATGATATGTGGTATTTCCCCATGCTAGAAGCCGCCTAATGATACTGAAGTGGGTAATAAATAGCATGGCGGCTTGTCTTTGTGGTTTGTTTGTGGTCTATGGGAAATTCCGGTAGGGGTCAATCGAGATTTGAGTGTGGATCCACTTGAATATCAATATTGAATGATATGAATCTTATGCGCGTTACAAGTAGTAGTTTAACTAGTGATAGAGCCCTCTTGTGTATCCAAAAGCTTTGTGCAATTCCATGATTTTCTTGAACTTGTGAATAAAAAAGAAGTTTTTTAAACGAAAGGTGAATCAAAGGATTGTGTTATTCACTGAGTACTTTGTATTCACTCTTTTTTTTCTCCAATCTTGTAGATGATTGAACACAAGATATTTTCCAAGCAAGCTGAGAGTTAGAGCATGCCATGGAAGGAAGTAGAATTTTGCAGATAGAGGGAACCGATCTTTGGAACTATAAGAATACACTTTGGTTATAAATATATCTGGGAACAATACATGGCCCAATACGTTTTGTGCCAATAAGGATGCCTACCTCTATGTGTGTGTGTGTGTGTGAGAGAGAGAGAGAGAGACTTATGATATGTAAAACAAGTTGAATAAGTAACTTTTGTAATGATTGGAAGCTTACCTTACAATGTAAAAACTTGAAAATATAGCTAAGAACAATTTATGAGCTTAATCTCTTTTGTGGCACGAATAATTTGTTCGTTTTGTATGTCTCATCCTGCCATTTATATGAAAGCTCCCGCGTTCAAATTTATTAACTTATATAAGTAATTCAATAATAATGGATGGCGTGATACGTTAGCCCATTGACAAAGTTTTATTTTTTAGAATTTGTTCTTATTATTATTATTACTAGAGTTTTCACCCGTGCATTGCATGAGAATAACAATGACAATAAAAAATTTCAACGGTAACATATACAAATTAAAATAGTTAGTCTCCATCAAACATATGTAACGGTGGAGCCAGGCGTTATTGAAGGGTTCTGTCGAAAAAGTGAGATGTACAGTATACATGACTTAATTACCCTACAAGCTAAAAAAAAATTCCATTTTGGGTGGAGGGTCATGGCCCCCCTCTAGCTACGCCAGTGAACATACATTTAAAAAAAAAAATTAGAAACGTGCAAAAAAATTTGATGGGAATGGGCGTGAAACTAACTACTATCTTTATGAGTAAATTATATTTTAAAATAAAGTCAGGAAATTGCTTTCGTTATATTATAAATAATCACCGACAAAAGTGCACGAAATAAATTAGCGTAAACAGATTGACAACAAATATATCAAATTTGCAGAGACTAATTGAATCTACTCATAAGAACCCTAGAATATATTAGATCGGAAGATATCAAATTAGCATAAACAGATTGACTACAAATATATATATATAGAAGAGGTTGGAGCAGGTACAATAACCCTCAAGAACTGGGAACATAACCAATTGTTTCTCCATTTCCCAGAACTCCTCCTTTAGAACCCAAAAAAGTATATCCAAAATTTTCAACAAAATTGGAAGACCACCATGTATTTGTAGAACAGTAGAAGTCTTTTAGTCATCTTGAGTGTCCTCCATGTCTGTAAATTTTTGAAGAATAGTAATGAAAAATTTCAACATTAATGAAAATTTGATATTACTTTCTTCATTATATAATGTGTACAATTGACCAATTAACAAAATTGCTATCCGTCCGTTTATAGGAAGATATAACAATGAGTTTACAATTCTGAAACTATTTTGTTACTGAAAACATGCTAACGTGACTTTCAATTTCAAGTTATATTGAGAAGTGCAAGAAGTCACATATATATTCTGGAAATAAGAAATACTAAAAAAACTAACACATCACGGATTCGATTTATATCCCGTCTAATATTGTTTCCCTATATAATTTAAACCAAATATCCTTCATTTGTGCTTGTGAAATTTGGACTTTAGATTGCTTTCCCATGACTAAAATGTTCTCTTCCATTAATACACATAATGCAAAATAAAATGCATTTTTCTATTATTAATAAGAGCCACAATTAAGTTCTACAACCTTATAAACAATTCTTTGTATTTATAAGCTCTTTTTCTTCACTGTTTACAATTCACATAAAAAGGCATGTATAACCACCCAATTCAATGAGAAAGGAGATTTTACCTTTTCTTTGAAGGGGTATCTTCGTCAGCAGGTGGCAATAGAAATAGCCCGTGACACGACATTGTTCAACAAATTGGGCATTGAGAAGTCTACTAAAGCTTTATTGATTTCTTTGTTCTAGAAGAGTCAATCTTAATCTCTTATTTTGTTTCAAGAGAAAAATAATATTGCATCAAATCATCAGTATTTAGGAAAAGATCAAAATATGATTGACTCACTTATTCTGTTTCAAGAGAAAAATAATATTGCATCAAATCATCAATGTTTAGGAAAAGATCAAAATATGACTGACTTTATTAAATTTAACGTGTAGAGTCAGTATTTAGGAAAAGATCAAAATATGACTGACTTTGACTGACTTTGTATACTGAAGCTTTTTTCAAATATTTATATGGCCAAAAAAAGTTTTTTTGCCAAAATGGGGTGTGCCCAAGCATAGCTTAGCACCACTTATCTCCGCCCCTATGTAGAGTGACGAAGTGCTCAATCTCAATCCTCTATTTCTTAAAAAAATAGATGGATAACCACTGAAATAAACACTAATCCAACTACTAGATGGATAACAATTGAAATACATTTTGCAGGAAATATAGAATAGAAAGAGAAAATTCCATCTTGAATTATCTGTTCCTAAGTTGTACCCATTGCGACCTCCTCAAGTGCCGTTGTTGACAAAAATATTCCATCCGAATGTACATTTTAATTTTTTAATACATGTGAAATCAAAAGCTTCTTATTTATAGCTTTTCTACTGTTCTTGTTCACAAATTTAAGCCTTTTAGTGGGTTTTTCTCGCTTTTATTTCAAAATCAGTACCTTTATGGAGTATATTTTTCACATGGAGTAAAATAAATTCAGAGATTCAAATTTTAATCCATAAAAAATGATTACTAAATTGGAAAGTATATGAAGATTGCTGATAACTCAATTATACATAGATCGCATGGTTAACTACTCAACGTCATATTTCTTGTGCTCTTATACTACACAAGTTGTGTTTTTCATCTGCTTATTTGACAAAACTATAATTTGCTACTGTAGAGAAGAATTACAAATCATGGAGAGAGCAACGAATGTCAAAAAATAATCAGGGATCAAGGTTGCAAGTTACCATCAGATTGGAAGTACATGGTAGGAAATCCTTAAACGCCAAATGTGTCAATTGAGATATTACTTGTTGTAATATCCTAAAAAAAGACACCAGATATTCGTATTGGAAAAATGATTTCCTTGTTAAGGATCAACAAAACGCATGGTAAAATTACAAAGATACTTACCAATAATCTGTATACAAAAGGTAAATTCATCAAAACCAACAATTTGTATACAAAAATCAATATTTTCCTACTGAAGCAAATCGAAACAAAAATTTGGATACATCAGAAAGTTTTAAATTCAGCATTGTATTCCATTAAGACTAGTACACCGCAAACGTCTTACTCGATCAAAACCTGAAATTTTATAGGCAATGAAATTGATCACTGGAGCACAAAAAAAATCAAAATACAAAATGGGGATAAGAAAGAATAATATAGGCCGATCCGCTTAATTGGATAAAAACTTGCAAACATACTCAAAAAAATAAAAATAAAAATATAATAGAAAAGAATAAAGGACGATTTAACATTGCTATATGAAGAACGGATAAAAAATATTCAAATCTTCGATTCAAATTTTGATATGAAGATAAAGAAGATAGTCAGAGAGAGAAAATGGTATTTGACGAGAGGATAATGGAGATACAGCCAGAGAGAAAATAGAATGCCAAAGACAAAATCGGAAACCGGAAATTTAAAGAAAAAAAAAAGAAAAGAAAAGATAGAGTGACTTCAGCAGTAATCTTATAACGCCAAACTAATAGCGGGAAAAATCTGAGAAACTTCTCTTATTATTAATATATAGATGATTATTATCATCATCTATATATATATATATTAAATGACAGTTTGTCTGGCACAATTGTAATTTCATCTAACGCAATTAGAAAATGTTTTCCGCCTAAAACTCTATTTGGCACAATTACTTATAATGTCATACCACACCGGATGTCACTTTTAATAAAAAAAATTGTTACAAATGTAATATTGAAGGATTAAACTCGTGACCTACATGTTAAGAGTAACATGCTTTTAAACATAATGTCAACTCATTTATTTGTTACCAATTTTGATTTATATATTACCATTCTCTCGTGTTTCACTCAAAGAAATATTATTATTAACCACATATATACTTAAAGGATAATTATATTGACACTAATTTTTTATTAGTCTCACCAATTTTTTAAATATACTAAAATTGTCAAAATTAAAATGACACAAATAAACATCTCATTCTTAACAATTATAAATGTTTCTCCCCTCATATCTTCTTTCTCCTACGTGCACCAGAAAAACCCTAATCAATCTATTTTAATTTTTATAATAAAAAGCTATAAGAATCGAAAATAAAAGTTTCTTTTACTTTGTACAATTAACTTTCTCTACTATTGATTAGCCCAATTGAGAAGAAGAACATAATTTTTGTATGGCTATCTTCAAGTTTATGTTCTTGAGACTCAAGAATTTCTACGAAAATCGCGCTTTGTTTTTCGCTCATAGTTATGAAATAAATAAATTGTATTATGTAAAATATTTATCTGTTCTATTATTATCTAACGTAAGGGTATATTTATTAGTCTTGCTTTCTATACAAGTTAGGGTTTCTTCTTGCGACTTCGCAAGTCAGTTGTTTTAGTTCAATTCGAACTTGTCTACATCTCTACTATTCTCTTCTCTTGCTATGGCTTTGGATGAGGCTTATGCCAACCTTACGTTGGAGGACGAAGAAGGAGGCTTGGATCTAGGAGGAGGACGACACTGCTGTGCCGGTGTGTGAGAAGTTGCAATATTGTCTGGTCGAGACGTTTCTTACTGACTTGACCATTAATGTGGCGGCCATGAAGAACACCTTGGCGTCCATATGGAGACCGGTTAAGGGCATTTGTATCAAGGAAGTGAGGGCCTCGGTTTTTATGTTCCAATTCTTTTACAGTTTGGATATGAAACGGGTACTTAAAGGGGGGCCGTGGACTTTTGACCAGTATGTCCTTATTCTAAAACACTTGGAGAACAATGAAAGCCCCTTTCGTGTGGAACTAAATCATGTGGCATTTTTGGGTGCAAGTTCGTGATCTTCCGATAGGATTTATGTCGGAGCATGTGGCTAAGAGTATTGGGAGATATATTGGCACATTCTTGGAATCTGACAAGAAGAATTTCACTGGCAAATGGAAGAACTATGTCTATATTTGTGTTCTTATGGATGTATGTAATGCTCTCAAGAGGAAGATGAAACTTAAGAAGGCCGGGGGCTAGATTTGGGTGACCTTCAAGTATGAGAGACTGATGTCCTTCTGTTTTGTGTGTGGCAATCTTTGGAATTCCGATAAATTCTGTAAGAGCTTATTTGACAAGCCAGAGGGGGAAGTGATTTATGCGTATGGACCCTAGCTCCGTGCTCAATCTCGCCAGCAACCGTTCACGTTGGGTGAAAGATGGCTGCGTGGAGAAGGTGATGGACATGGTAATATATTCAACATAATGGGCAAGAGGATATGATGACCGATGCAGTTGAAGACCCCATGTCTAAAACTAACCCAGCTGCTAATTCAAATACTCATATTCGTGACCAGGCTGAGGAGGTTCCAGATTGTATGATGAAGGGAAAGGGCATTGTTGGAATGGATGGCAGCAAGAAATGGGCCATAGTTACAGACTCGAATGGCGTCGTCTCGAGGAGTAGATTGAGGATTCATCTCTTGTCGGACTTGATTGTGATGCTAGTAGTGAAGATGGTACTATTTCAAAAAATAAACCAGCGGTGGGACCTGTTGTTTAGGCTCATCGAGCCCAATGAGTGTGTTAAGTTGGAACTGTCATGGGCTTGGCAAGAAGATGTTATTTCAAAAAATAGACCAGCAGTGGGACCCGTTGTTCAGGCCTATCGAGTCCAATGAATGTGTTAAGTTGGAACTGTTATGAGCTTGGCAACCTACGGGCAATTCAGGTCCTTGGACCTAGTTCGTGAAAATAAGCCCGACTTTGTTTTTTTGATTGAAACATTGGCACATAATTCGCGTTTGGAGCAAATAAAAGTTCTTTTAGGTTATAAAGGTCTCTTTGTTGTTGATTGTGTAGGTCATAGTGGTGGTTTGGCCCTTATGTGGAAGCATAAAACTATGGCTACACTTTTGAGCTATTCTAAATTTCATATTAACATGAAGGTTTACGTTGCTATCGGTTAACATTACTATCCAACAAACGTGGAAGTTAACTGGTTATTACAGTACTCCTTATCGTAGTTGTAGGCATAAAAGTTGGAGTTTTTTGTGTACACTTTCCATTGCCTTGAGGCTCACTTGGGTGTGGTTGGGAAATTTTAATGATATTTTGTCCCCTGCTAAAAAATATGGCCAGAATACTCATCCTAAATGACTAATTGATGGATTTAGAGACGCTCTAATGGACTGTGACCTTTATGACTTGGGTATGGAGGGAAACCAATTCACGTGGTCTAGAGGACGGGGCATTGAGAACTGGATAGAGCAACGCCTTGATCGTGTGGTTGCTGCATCGTTATGGACATCATTGTTCCGTGAAGCTCGGGTGGTAAATCTGGGATTGTTTACTTCGGACCATTCCCCTATACTTTTGCAGCCACAGCCTCGGGTCTTTAAGGGACGAAATCAGAAGTTTTGGTTTGAGAATATACAGATAAATGAAAGAGACTGCCAGGAGATCATTAGTGACAGTTGGGAGAATAATCAATGGAGTTCTTTTCATCACCGTATTGTTGCATGCGGGAAAGACCTTCTTGATTGGAGTTCGAAAAAAAACATAGAGTTCAAGGGGAAACTTAAGCAATGTAAAGAGATTATGAAAGCAGTCCAAAGTCTGCGGGATATGGCATCAATTGGAACGTTTGAATGGGCCCGGAAAAAGTACTATGACACTTTGAGGATGCAGGAAATTTTTTAGAAGAAACGAGCAAAACAGTTTTGGCTATGGGAAAGGGATGCGAATACACGGTTTTTTCACTTGGCTGCTATGACCCGGTAGAAGTTTAACTCTTTTATTTGGCTTAAAGACTCTAATGGCCATTAGATTTTAGTCAAGACCGAACTCACACACATATTTTCAGCTATTTTAATGGCATATTCTCAACTACTAGAAACATGGAAACGCCGGATGTGGTTGTGCAACATATTGCTGCCCGTGTTTCAGATGAGCACAAATCTCAGCTCGTGGCTTCCTTTTCGGTGGATGATGTTCGGACAATCCTTTTCCAGATACATCCTAATAAATCGCCATGACTTGACGGTATGAATTTCAACATTTTTGGAATATTGTTGGGCAAGATGTCATATATATTTGTTTAGATGATTTGAATAACTGTCGAATGCCTGATGAGTTTAATATTAATTACTGCTATTGCTCTTATCCCTAAGAAACGAAGCCCTGGTAACTTCAACCCATTTCCTTATGTAAAGTTGTGTACAAAATTATTGCTAAGGCCCTAGCCAACCGGTTGAAGAATATCTTACCTTTGATTATTTCTAAGACTTAATGTGCTTTTGTACCTGGTAGGTTAATAACTGATAATATTCTAATTGCATATAAGACAATGCACTATTTGAAACAGAAAACCCAAAGCAAGGAAGGGTACACTGCTTTGAAAATTAATATTAGCAAGGCCTATGATAGGCTTGAGTAGGGTTTTCTTGAAGAGTTATAATTCAGTTGGGTTTTCCAGGCGGTGGGTTGATCTTATTCTCATGTGTCTCCTCAGTGAAGTATTATGTTTTGCATAATGATGTGAGTTGGGACCAATAGTGCTAGAAATAGGGGTACGACAGGAGTGTCCATTATCACCCTACATTTTTATCATATATGCCGAGAGGCTGTCTAATTCATAGTTGTAAGGTGGCCAGAGGAGCTCATTCAATCTCTCGTCTATTCTTTGTTGATAATAGTCTCTTTTTCTTCAGAGCTAATATGCAAAAAAGGGGATGATCAGAGATCTTTTGCATGCATATGAGCTAGAATATGGCCAATCGTTTAATTTTCAGAAATCAGTTCTTTCCTTTAGCTCGAATGTCTTTATTGAGTGGGGCCAAGCAATCTGTACGTTTGTGTGAGTTGGTGCAGCTGGTGGGCAGGAATTCTATTTGGGTTGCCATCATTGGTGGTAAGGAAGAAGAGGGAAAGTTTGTCCTTCATAAAGGATATGATATGGAAGAGGCTGAATGGTTGGAAGGAGAAGTCATTATCGAGGGCCGGCAAGGAGGTTCTATTGAAATCAGTGGCTCAGACTATCCCCAACTATGCTATGAGTGTCTTTTTACTTTCAAATGACCTTTGCATGGAGTTCGAACGAGCCATAAATGCATTCTGGTGGAAATCCAATAAGGGTGCAACTAGGGAGATATCATGGATGGGGTGGGAAAGGCTTTGCTACCCTGAAAAGCGTGGGTGTTTGGGGTTTAAGCAGATACATGAGATGAATTTGGCACTCTTAGGACAGCATAGATGGAAGTTTTTGAATGACGCTCATGCCTTGGTCACTAAAATATTCAAAGCTTGTTACTGTCCCTGGACGGATTTTTTGCAAGCCAAATTGGGACACAACCCTATTTTTGTTTGGAGAAGCATTATGGCGAGTTAGTTTCTTTTAAGAAAAGGCACCAAATTTCGAATTGGCACTCGGGCTAATGTGAGGGTTTGGGGAGATCTGTGGTTTCTTGATGATAATGATGGCGTTCTTGACACTCCTATGATTCCGGATGGTGAGAACATTACGGTAAATCAACTTTTGGCACCCAATACTTGTAGTTGAGATATGGAGGTTACTCATGATCTCTTCAGTTCTAGAGACTGGAATTTAATTTTCCAAGTACCACTTAGATTGCGGGAGACTAATGACCATATCTTCTACAAGTATGATACTCATGGAGCTTATACAGTGATGAGTGGCTACCGATTGGCTCAACATATTCATCATGGTGAGTCTCTTCTCCTTTTTAATTGGCTTTGGAGCATTGTATGGGATCTTAAAGTGCCTCTTAAAATCAAGAATTTTGTGTGGAGAGCTTACGTACAAAAGGACTAAATGTCGAGGGGATATGTCCGGTATGTCTTGCGGCGAATGAAACTACTTTGCATTGCCTTATGGATTGTGGATATGCTCGGCAGGTATGGGCCGCCGCTTCATCAGTCAATTTCCAGCACGGTGATGGCCAAAATTTCAGAGTGTCTGCTATTTTTGCTGGGCAAAATTAAACACACGAGTAGGGAGAAGGCAGTTATGGTTTGCTGGGCCCTTTGGCACAACTGTAATGAAGTAGTGTAGCATGGCCAGTCCCTTCTACCACCCAAGGTGATTTCCTTAGCTACTTTAATGCATGATCAGTGGCGTGAAGTCAGGCTGCCCCAATCACGTGGACGTGCCGAACCCATGCATAGCTTTGTGCGTTGGAGACGGCGGTGGTTGCTTTGGTCAAATTGAATATAGATGCCGCCATATTCTCGGAGCAGCAATTTGTTGGCTTTGGTCTGATATTACTCGATGTGGGGCATCCTTCTTGGGTGCAAAAATAGTTAAGGTGTGAAATTTATTCGATGCAAGGACAGCTGGGTTGATAGGCGTTCGTGAGGCATTAGCTTAGATTAAGGAGATGAATCTTACCGGCGTTATGGTAGAGATGGATGCCTTGGTTGTGTTTGAAGCCCTTTGGTCACCTTGCCTCGATATCTCCCCTTTTGGTTTGATATTGGAGGATTGTAAGCTTTTAACATTGGAACTCGATGGTATAGAGTTCGCTTGTGTTAGGAGGTCTTCAAATTAGGCTGCTCATACTCTTGCTCGAGCCACTGGTTCTTTTTCCTGCCTTAGTTTGTGTTATTTCATTCGCCCCCTACTTTGATTGATGATGTACTCCAGCTTGATTCGATTATTAAATAAAAGTCCTCTTTTCAAAAAAAAAATTAAAAATTAAAATCTCTATATCCAATTGTCTTGCATTCTATTTAATACTTCCTTAACTAACATATCTCCCTCCCTTATCCCTTTCTATGGAAATCCTCAAATTCTTTTATTTGATTATAACTCAATTCTATCTAAAATTCCTCACATTTTAAAATCCACATTCTAAAATCTTTATAATACCTTTTGAATAAAACCATAATCTTCGTCTAATTGAACGGTAAAATCTTATATATATATATATATATATATTCCTAATTTATGTTACTAATTTAGATGTCCTTATATGTACAATGCAATTTTTTATATGAATGGTTATCGAGCGGATACATGTATCATGGCAAAAATAATTATTCTACAATTGTGCAACATTTTTTAAGGATTTTATTGTTTATTTGTTAGACAATACATAATAAAATGAGGTATTATATAGCTAAAAGAGTATGTGGAGTAGATATAATCTCATGGGAATGAAATGTTTATCTGTATCGATATCAAGTAGGTACATGTACTATGATACACGTTTGATACACAATGTTAAATTGGTAACTAATAATATTGAATAAATTACATGATTTAAAAAGTAAATTAAAATAAAACATTAAACATGTATTTAAACAGTATGCTTAAAAATATTCGTCGAATCTTTCCTTGATTTCTACAAATAAAATTATACAAACCTAAAACAAAAATTCATGCTAATAAAAAATATCTAAAACTAAATTAAACTAATTATATTATCTTACAAAATTTAGGACATTCCTTCTTTTCTTTTCCCTCTATGTAGTATAAGGAGGATCGTTATACATCAAAAAATGCTCTCTTGGTTGGACATCATGCAAATGAAGCCTAATTAAGGCACCTCATCCGGGGAAGAGCAATGTTGCATGTATACTTATGTTGTTGTTATTATTATTATTATTATTATTATTATTATTATTATTATTATTAGTGGAAGCTTATAAAGA
>CAVNYN010218219.1:0-18090 GCA_963692815.1 Nyctanthes arbor-tristis | reverse complement strand
TGTTACCTCTTGATTTAGGGTGATAATCTTGAGAGGATAAACATTGTATTCCCATTATTATTTGGTGATAGTGGAGTTGTCGGTTTGCCCCGTCGATTTTCCCTTCTCATTGGAGGGTTTTACGACGTTAAATAATTCTTGGTGTTATTTACGTTTCCGCAAGTATATTATTATTTGATATATTGATTGCCTATTTTAATCACACGGGTTTAAGGAAATTGATTAAATTCCCAACAAGATTTGCAGAGAGGCAGGGTGCATAGAAGAGTGATGGATGTTGCACCAAAAGGGGCATATGCAAGAAAAAGAAGCAGTGGCAGAAGATCCGGGCCAGTGCTTTTAATTATAATATATAATATATGTTAGTTCACCCCTCTTTTGTTTTATAATATATGTTAGTTGAGGTGTCGGTCCCTTTCGGGACCAACTCCCCTTTGCTAAATGGGCATCGGTCCCTTTTGAGGGATAGACGCCTATTTTCTATTTGGGCGTCGGTTGTGATTTGGCGACCGACGCCTATTGTGCACTTATAATAAGGGGTGTCAGTTCTTTGTAAAGAACCGACTCCTATGGTACAACATTTATTTCTAAAATTGCCGCCACATATAGTTTACACGTCATTTGTGTTAGAAACAGACACGTATTCCTTATTTTTTTCTCTATTTCTGTAATAGTGATAGAGAGAAATTCAAAAGTAATGATAAAATAGTAGTGGAGAAGGTGGATATTGGGGTGTGGTTTTAGACCGTGAGATTGACCTTCGGAGAAAAAGTGAGAATAAATTGGTGTAAATGAGAGAAAAATGATTAAAAGAAAAAAGAAAAAGAAAGTAGGAAACATACGTGGTCTACTTTATTTTTTTGTGTGTGTATGACTTTTTTGAAAGACATCTCCCATTGGAGATGCTCTAAACATTTAACAGTGGTTTTCCCCTTGATAGTTGATAATAACATATATTGATCTTATTTTGATTGGGAGAAATGTAGGCAGGGGTGGAGCCAGGATTTGAAGTCAGTGCGGTCCAAAATTTTGAGGCCACTTCAACTCTATTTGAACTCTCTTCAACAACATTTCCTTCAACGCTCCTTTTTTTTTTTTTTGAAATATCTCTCCATAATCTACCACATAAATATTCAACAATTCAATTATAATTTATACCTAATCTACAACACGAACATTCAAAAATTCAACTATACATAATCCACAACATAAACAATATTACACAAATACACAAACATAAACATAATCTACAACATAAATAATATAACATAAATATAAATTTTGTGTCAATTTAATTGTATCTAACTTAGTAACTTACTAATGTCTAAATTCTAACCAAGCATTAATCCAAGCCAATAAGCCCTAAATTATAATTTGTAAACTAAACCCTACAAAATACAAATTGGGCAAAACTTAAGTCTTAAAAACTATATAAGAAATCTTGAGGTAGCATGAGTATTTAGTTTAGGGCTCTACATACTTGTAAATTGTAATTTGTTCCCCTAGCCGCTGGCCGAATCAAGAAGAATTGAAGAAGCAGTCGAGCAGGGGGCGGGGCGGAGCAGAACAGACTCGGAGAGGAAGAAGTAGTCACGGCTTAGCGGCCGGCACTGAGGTCTGTAGAAACAGGTAGAGGTGCGGCACGTCAAGGTTGAGCAGCACTATAGGCCACAGCAGTCCAGGCAACGGGGGTGGAAGAAGAAAGACGAAGCAGCTAGGGATAGCAATTTGACCCGACCCACCGAGACACCCGTGGTACCCCGTACCGAATGGGGCAGAAAAATGCCTCTCCGCGACAGGTCACGGGTCGGGGTCGCCCTGATCCGTTTAATTTTTTTTAAAAAAAGAAAAAAAAGCAAGAAACACTTGCAAAACCCCAAATTTTATTTTAAAAAAAATTCTTTTGAGGGTGGTGTTAACTTTATATAGCATAGGAATCCCAAAAATCATCACCAAATCCTTAAAAAAAAAAAAAGAAAAGCAAAAATCTAAACGGGGCAGTTTTGCTGGCCCGAACCCCGACCCGAAATAATCGGGGGGCGGGGAGGGGCCGAGCCATATTGTTCCATAAGATTTTATACAAAGAGCGAAAAGAGAAATGAAAGAAATGCTTCAACAGATGATGATTGAGTAGTTTTCAAAACTTGTTACTATGACCCATCAGCTTTTTCTTGCCTCTCTCTTGGTGAGATATTGGGTAATCGGATGTTGCTCTTGTTAGTAAGAAAATCCTACATCTTGGCATTACTAATTTTTGTCTTAAGTGTTAAACAATGTTTTAATATATCACGATTTATTGCATGACTTATTTTACGTGCAATATTATTTTTCCCATGCAATTTGAGATGTCTTGAGCCGAAAGTGAGTTGTAGTGTGTGTACTTAACTTAAGGCACAAGAGTTGTATACATGTGAGGTTTCTATGTCATCTAGTTTTGTTAAGTTTTCCATATTTAACTAGGCGTCCTATTAGGCGCATGTTGAGTTTTATTAGAATTAGGTAAGTTTGGGTTTATGGTAATTATCTATTCTAACTTTTCTTATTCGCCTATATGTATATGGTAATGTTGGAGACTTGTTTTTTACAACAACTCGAAGATGTATCTATATATGTAGTGTCTTCTTTGTAGGCTAAAAAGTGTGAGAGTTGAGCGAAGCTTTTATGTGCTAATTTAATTCAAAGCTCGATCGGAAAAGAAAGACATAAAACATTGCCTTATGTCGCGAGATTAGTTCTTGCAAATTCGAACTTCCTTGTTCACCGTGTTTGTGTTTGGCAAACCATGTGGAGTACGTCGTAGGCGACCACTTAAGTACAAAGGACTAATCCACAGAGGCTGAAAGTAGTTTAGGAGGTCAAGTCATCCCAAGATGAGTTCGGGAGATCTCTAAGAGCTTGATAGACGTTCCGTGAGGCGCGCGGGAGAAAGAAGGGGCAACGAGAGTTGGCTTATTGTCAAAAGGCGTAAAGAGTGAGTCTTTTATAAGTTTACCTTTTGCATATTTAGTGTCTATTATGATAGCACTTTTCTTTCTCTGTACTAAACTCACCTCTTAAATTAGTGGATTTGTTTGTCCAGTGACAAGGGTGTCCATAGTTTTTCTCACTTGGGTTTCTGCGTAATCATTCTGGTGTTATTTAATTCCACATCTAAGTCGCGTTTCACTTTACACCAGTAATCTAGGCAGGATACATCCTGACTAGTGTCTAGATAACCACCGAATTTGCAGCTCTATTTCTTGGTTCTTGGGTAATGTGTTTACAATTAACTTTTGTGAAGTTCTAGCAGAAATTGTACGGAGAAATGAAGTACTCTATCAAGGATTCATGTTTATGGGCTCTTGGAGTACAATTTTGTCATGAGTTATCATATTTAACAATATTAATGAGCAAGGCATAATACGTTTCTTTAAATTTGGGGCTATTGTCACCTCTTTTGTCTTACTGGAGTAGTGAAGTTTTCATTCATTAATCTTAATTTAGTTACTTAAAAATCTTATCTTTCTATTGTTTATCATTGCTAATGACCGGATTTGCATTGCTTTTCAGTTGGAACTTTCATAAATATAATATTAGAACGCTCAAATAAATCAAGATTGGTGCATGTTTTCTAAAAACTTGACCTAAATAAGTGAAAAGGTCAAATATAGACGGATGAGGATGGCAATGAACATGTGGAGGTCAAGTTCTTCATTTGTGGGCCATATGGAACAAGCCAAGTTGTGCTGAAATGTTCAGTGAAGAAATGATCATCTACCACTTTTCCTTTCTGTTTCAACCAAATCGCAGTTATACTGGTTTAAATTGTTTTGGATAATGCTATTGCCAATTCTTAACATTGTGCTGGGTGATAGTTTATAAGGCACTACTTTGCCCCTCTCTTCGTACTTCATTCTGGAAGTACCTTTTTCTGTGTTGACCTTCAAAATTGTTGTAGAACTAGTGGGAATTAGGAAAAATTTCAACTTAAGGGGAAAAAAATTAAGTGAAAAGATCAAGATTGATCAAGAAGTTCTAGCGGTAATTTTGTGATCCTTGCTTTACTAAAAATTATGAGATAAGTGGGAAAATATCTGAAATATTATTTTGTTGTTTCGTCATTGCTACTTCTCTTGCCCGTCTCCTACTTCTTCCACAGGTTCGACCTTCTTATTAATTAGTTCTATAATGTATATATTTTTTGGCCCCCAAGATCTAAATCAGCCTAGAAATTTTCTAGAAGAAAACGCCTATACATGCACTCTTCGTCCACTAGCCATGCTGGGCCCCGGCCCCCCTAAATTGGAAACTTTTCTTTTTGAGTTTGTTTTAAAAAAAAAAATTATATATAAAGGTAATTTAGCCGCGCGTAATATATGGCTCATTCTTCCGGCCCAGTCCTATAATAGCTCCTAGCTCCGCCATTGAATGGCATGCATGTTTACAGCTCAATCTAAAGAAGAATAAAGGAGTGACTCTCTGTCTTTAACTCTAGAGATGTAACACAGAAAGGGGGACACAACAAAGCTAGAATTTCTTGGGGTGTAACTTAAGGAAGGGGGAACGTCAAAGCTAGGATTTTGAGATGGTATCTCAGTTTGAGATGACTGTTAGGGACTACCTTCATCAGTACAAAAGTTGCCAATTACTCTCTGCGGAAATGATGCACCACTATCTGACATCCAGTGAGAATGAGCTTTCACTTGGGAAAATAAACGAGCTTTCACTTGGGAAAATGAACATGCTCTTGATGCCTTGTGACAATGGCGACTTGCCAATTCTAGTTTTTATGCTGGCTGCTCTCTCGATTTATCAGAAGCAAGTGTTATAAAAAGTTCGCTTAGGCATCCTTATGCTTGAAGCTTCGGCTTCACTACACCTTGCGCTTTATCACGCATTAATCACATTTTTATAACGCAATGATGTACCTAGGCGCGCCTAGGCCCAATGCTTGACCTTGATGTTTTTCTACGCCTTATGCTCTTTCGAACCTTGGAAGCAATACACCAAGGAAAAGAAAACTTTCGAAATGATAAGCAAGGAATATGGGTGCACAATGGCCTCCCTTTGATCGGGGTGTGTAAAATGCTTAGACTTATTCCCAAATATATTGATAGAGTAGGGCCTTGCCATTTGATTATGAGGATATTTGGACAGCCGTCAATACATCCTTATAAACATGTGCCTAACAAAAAAATAAAAAATAAAAAAAATTATAAAAATTATATGTTGCATTGGCAACTGTTATTTAGAGTGGATAGATTTTTACAAAAATAATCACGTGATAAAATTCATAGTATAGATTCATATACGTGAATTGCAAAAAACAATTGTTTTTCCTAATGCAAAATCTCATGTTTGCATAAAGAGTGCATAATTAGAGTTTGATTCAATAGCCTCTTTTAAGTTTATAAACCAAATAAAATAATTGACACTCACTTCTTGCGTTCATATTTATTAAATTTACTACCTTCTTTTGAGATTGGATGGTGTGAAATTCTATACTTTCGAAGAACATTAAATTGGGTAATTTATTGTGATTTACATTATTGATAGTTTGTCATTTCTAAATTGATCATTTTTAATGTATTCTTTATAGAGACTATTCAAATACTAGATGTCTGGTGCCTTTATGAGCATTCCTATTCTACATGTACAACACATTGGAATAGGATCTAATTTTCTTACTAAAATTGAGTAGAGTATAAAGTAATACATGCCTTACTTCGCTCTTGAGCTACTATATCTTCTTGACCCCATTTCAATTGAAAGTTGATCTATTCCTTTTGCTCAAGTTAGGAAGAATGCATGCTCTATCAAGACCTATATCTTCTGTATATTGAGCTTGAATTAAGCACTCCTTTATTGTGAGCTCAACCGTCTTAAAGGACATGTGTGGATATTTTTTTCAACCATCACAATTTAAATTTGAGGCCAGCCCACCGCTGTCGTTTTCCGGAAATTGATACATCACATTTTATGTTCATATACTTGCCTTAAGCCCAGGACTTGGGCATATATGCTGCTCCTTGAAAGGAGTTGGGTTTCCTTCTTAAAACGGCTGATTAGGTCGAGTAACTAAATTTTTTTAAAAATCCACCTTTTACTCAAATCAATCTGAAATTGGTTCGCACTTCTCTTAACATAATGATTTTCATACTAACTCAAGTTAAATTATTAGACCCAATTATATTGTATTACGTACCTGATCGAGCAAAAGCTTTCTTATGATTTAATTAAGAAGTGCTAAACTCAATCTCTACCATACCATGGTGGATAAGTGCACATGCAGGGCTCTAATCTTGAGTTTGTATTGATATACGACAAATACGGGCTTGTTATTAACTAGTGATCTCAAGAGAGTTTGTGGTGGAAAAATAAGGAATTATTACAAGAAAAATGTTAAAAATGATTTTTTTTAATATGCAGTTGGGAATGAACTGAAATTTTTTATATTACCTAAATAACTTTTATAGTAAAATCTTGAGAAAGAATGATCAGACGTCATACATGTTATAATTATTAGATCTTGTGTAAATAAATTAAAACGATTAATTAAGCAAGAAAAGACTAACAGTTGTAACAGGTATGATTCTACACTATGAGAATATTATGAATAGTCTTAGCTTTAATAGGCTAAGATAAATTATTAAACTGCATAGTCGCTGCTAAACTAGATATAGAATAACTTAATGAGAATGTAAATAATTGATTTTGATTGTAAATTATTTTTATAAGGAAAAAGAACTTAAAAACCAAATTCTACATGTAAAAATATTCAAGCACTAGATGTTTATCGTACCAGATATTTAATGTTTAAATGTTCTCATTCTACCTGTGCAACACATTGGTATATAGGATCTAATTAATTTTGGTACTATAATTGTGTCAAGTATAAAGTGACACATGACTTACTTTGCTGATGAGCAATTCTTGGCCAGGATCCCAACAACTGGCAAAAAGAAAGGAATTATCTTACATTTATTCTCATCTTTACCTTCAATGTTCTTTTTACCTTATAGAAACTAGCTAGCTTCCGAGTTGGATGAGTGTTTAGTTTTCTCTTCAACTTGGAGTCACTAACTAGCTATCAAAGAATAAACAAGATTCAACGTATGGATCAATTGACTTTTTTGAATATGTATTGTATTATAATAATATTGAAACAAAGGGATGTATGTTCCTCCACCTTTCAAGTTATTTATTTATTATTATTAGCCTGCATGCTTTTAGAACTCAAAAAGGTACGCACGTAGCATAGCATATGAGATTAAAAATAAGTACACGAACAAGAGAAGCTAGTTTTCAAATTGCTAACGGGCTGCAAGGTATAGTTAACTGTTCTTTATATATATATATATATTGCAGGCATCTAATGAATAAAGTCATATATGGTCAAACTTATCTTGAACAAGAGCAACGTAAGTTTTATTATTATTTTTTTTTCTTTTGGGATTCATTAGCATATAATTACTGCTGTTTTAAATAATATGTGAATAAAATTTAATAATTCTGATAGCAATTATAATGATACGGTGATGATCCTGTCTATTTCAGAGGACAAAATAAATAAACAGAAATTTCTGTGTATGTTATATCAAGTTGCTTTTAGAGATGACTGGAAGTCTGTTGAAGATGCCCCAAAGTCGACAAGAGAAGCGTATACAATGCGAATAACAAAAATTGGAGATAGGCTCCTTCACATAGCAGCTGCCAGCAAGCTTGCGGACACTGTTTCCCGCAAGCTAGTCGATCATATGTATAAAAATGACTTGAAGCTGACTAATGATAATGGTGATACAGCTTTCTATGTATCAGCAAATTATCAGATCGTGTGGAAATTGTGCAATCAATGTATGCTAAACAAAATGAACTACCAAAAATGAGGAACATCAACAAAAGTATAACTCATGAAATAGCATTTTTGGCTAGAGGCAAAAATGATCCAGTATCTTTATAAAATTATCCCACTTCATGATCAGCTGTTCACAGATGATGATCGCTTCAAACTTCTTATGTATGCTATTCATCTATACATGTTTGGAATGAAATCCCCATGCCCACTGCTGACTCATATATTAATTATATATTGATTATGAAATATATATATATATATATCAAATAATATTTGCATGCATGCGGTGTTTGTATGTAAGATATACCTACCTATATTAAAGAACCAACCTCACAGAAGCTTGTTGGCACCTTAGCAAGTGTATTCCCTTTTATATCGTGTATGTAAGATAGAAAAGAAAATATTCAAAATATTCTCTAACTTTCATCGAAAACATTTTACCTAGGGGAAATGTGGGAATTGATTTCTAAGGAAAATGGAAAAAACTATGCTTAATAAAATTATACCATATAATTTAAATTTTATTTCTACTTGTGAATCAAACACTCAAAAGTTGGAATTTAAATGGAAAATTGACATTTTCTATGGAAAATTTATGCAATCAAACACACCCTTTGCATTTGATTACAGGCATGGAATTTAGTTGAAAAGAATATATTTTCCTGTCAATTGAATTACCGGTAATTAAATTCTATAGAACGTGTTTGATCGGAAGTGAAATTCTCAGGGAAAAATATGAATTACATAAAAAACAAAAAACCTACACCCTTGTAAGACAATATTTTAGATCGGAAGAGCACACGTGATCACAGTGACCAAAATATAGAAAATATTTTCCATGAAAAAAATTTGAATCAAACACCATAAAAGTAGGAATTTGAATGGAAAACTTCATTTTTCATGGAAAATCCTTACAATCAAACAGACTCTTAGTGTATTCCCATTCTACATGTGCAACACATTGGAATAGGATCTAATTTTGTTACTAAAATTGAGTCAAGTATAAAGTAACACATGCCTTACTTAGCTGATGAGCGATTCTTGGCCTGGATCCCAATAATTGGCAAAACGGGAATTTTATATCTTACAGTTACTCTCATCTTCACCTTCAATGTTCTTTTAATTACATTATAAATAGAAAGGCGTTTTTAAGTTGGGTGTCACACGCACATACCAGAGTGTTGAGTTTTCCCTTCAACTTGGAGCCACTAGCCAGCTATCAAAGAATAAACAAGATTCAACTTATGGAAGGGTTGACGCGCCTCCTGTCCAGCAACAAATTAAGGTTTACTTTTTTGAATATGTATTGTATTGTAATAATATTGCAACAGAAGTATGTATGTTCCCCCACCTCTCAAGTTATTTATTTTTTTGGTCTTTTAATATTAGTGTAGTAGTAATTTGGAGTATGGGAATGAGGATAAGTGGAGGATTAGAGAAATGAAAAATTTTTAGTATGTAGTGAGAGACAAAATTTTTCACTCAGAAGTTTCACTCAAATTTTTCACTCAAATTTTCATTCAAAATTTCATACAATTTTTCCACACAGATTACAAGCAATTGGGCCTATTTATAGGCATTAGTGTCTATGACACCACCGACTTCATACAAAATTGTGGCTCAAATTGAAGACCTAGAATTTTCCTCGCCATAATATTCCAACATTTCTAGAAATTATTTAGAGCCATGCAAATCTACTTAGGTCTGGATTTTTCATTTTCTAGAAATAAGCAACACCACTTCATCATATTTATTATTAATTAATAGCCTGCATGCTTTCGGTGCTCAAAAGGTACGTAAATAGCATAGCGTGGGAGACTAAAAATTCAAGCCACTTGAAGAAGCATTTTGGGAGATTTTATATATATATATATATATATATGCATGCATGCAATAATAATAAGTGCACGAACAAGTTAAGCTTGTTTTCAAATTGCATACATGGTGCAAGGTATATTAATTGTTCTTCTTCTTATGTATATATTTTTCAGCAATCTAATGCATAGAGTCATACACAGTCAAACTTATCTTGAACAAGAGCAGCGTAAGTTTTATTATATTATTTTTCTTTTTCTTTTGTGATTCATTACATTTTTACTGCTGTTTTAATTAATTATGTGAATATAATTTAATAATTCTGATACCAATTATAATGATACGGTGATGATCCCATCTATTTCAGAGCAAAAAATACATAAACAGAATCTTCGGTCTACGTTATATCAAGCTGCTGTTAGAGACGATTGGAAGTCTATTGAAGATGCCCAGAAGTTGACAGGAGAAGCGTACAAAATGCGAATAACAAAAATTGGAGATAGTCTCCTTCACATAGCTGCTTCAAGCAAGTTTGCGGGCACTGTTTCCCGCAAGCTAGTCGATCATCTGGATAAAGATGACTTGAAGTTGACAAATGATAATGGTGATACAGCTTTCCATGTAGCAGCGAAATCAGGTGGTGTGGAAATTGTGCAGTTAATGTATGATAAACAAAATGAACTGCCAAAAATGAGGAACAAAGACAAAAGGATCCCTCTTGAAATAGCGTTTTTGGCTAAAGAGAAAGATATGATCCATCGTCTTTATGAAATTACCCCACTTCGTGATCAGGCGTTCACAGATGACGATCGCTTCAAACTTCTTATGTATGCCATTCATCTAGACATGCTCGGTATGAAATCTCCATACCCACTACTGACTCATATATTAATTTATATATTGATTATGAAATTTACATATATATAAAATAATATTTGCATGCATGCAGTTTAATTAATTAATTTTGTTTTTTGACTGCGCATGATGCAGATATCGCTTTGGAGATACTTAGCAAAAGACAAGAGGCATTTTCTTCAGATAATAAGAAATGTATGCGGGCTCTAAAAGTGTTAGCTCAAAAGCCAATGTCGGTTCATAGTCAAGTGAGTAAGGAACCAACCTCACAAAAACTTGTCGGCATCTTAGCAGGAGTAGTCCCTTTTATACCCTGTATGTAAGATATACCTACATATAATAATTAGCTTAACTAGCTTGATACTTGTTGTTAATCTAGCTCACTAGTTAAGATATGTACAAACAGATTTCAAAAAGGCACGCAATTCATTCAAAATGCGGAGACAAGCGAGAGATTTGGTAGAGAAGCTGTGGGAAAAAATTCAGATATTACCAGAAGATGAAATTCAAAGCCATGTTCAAGGAAATTTCATGTTTCACGATGCTGCTAGAACTGGAAATATTGAATTTCTGAACCTGCTTACTCGAACCTATCCTAATATGCTATGGATACGCGATACCCAAGGGTTGACTGTTCTTCAAGTTGCTGTTATGTACCGACAACATGAAGTCTTTGCTTTCCTCTGCTACATAGGAGCAGTTAAAGATTATATGAATAATTTGGAACCTGAGGCGGGTAAAGACATTCTCCACTTGGTTGGAAATAGACCACTTAGAAATACACTCAGCAGTATGGTACCTGGAGCTGCTCTTCAGATGCAGAGAGAGCTTTTGTGGTTTAAGGTCAGACAACCACCCATACAATAGCGTGCATGCATATTAATAATTCTGGAAATATTTATTTATTTTATTTTAGTTAAGTTGGGAAATTAATTGTTTGCATGTACGTACGTAGGAGGTAGAGAAGAATTTTCCGCTTACACAACAGGATGATGATGAGGAAAAGCAATTAGGAAGTAAGCCGCCACCAAAGGAGGTCTTTTTAAAAGAACACGAAGAGTTGCAAAAGGACGGTGAGAAGTGGATGACTAAGACAGCAACCAATTGCATGCTTGTGGCAACCTTAATTGCCACCGTCGCATTTACAGCGGCCTTCACTGTACCTGGTGGCTATTATGAGAAATCAGGCATTCCTGTGTTGTTGAAAGACGGGCAGTTCACTGTTTTTGCCATATCAGATGCACTAGGAATGTTCATCTCAACAACTTCGATAATGATATTCTTATCGATTTTAACCTCGCGGTTCAATGATGACGATTTTAGCTATCACTTACCCAGAAAGTTGGCTTTTGGACTGCTATCCCTCTTTGTTTCAATTGTTTGCCTGGTTTTATCATTCACTGCGACATTCTTTTTGATATACAAAGAAGAAAATGCGCACACCAAGCTGTCCACCTTTGTAGCTGCTTTTGCCTGTGTCCCAGTCGTTTTGTATATAGCACTACATGTTAAGTTATGGATTGACGTAATCCGGGCTGCAGGGGCGTCGAATTATATGTTTCAAATAAACAAGCACAGATTAGGCTAATGACTGATCATATGCATGCAGGACAGACTGCTTTAGTTGTGCAACATATGTATTTCAATAATATTGAGTGTATCATCTATCGTCTTATTTCAAGTTGCCTTTGATTAATGCATTATGTATTCCAGAACTATGAGATTTATGGGGAGATTCCTTTTGTGTAATCCGTTGTTCATATATTAATAAAATCTTAAATCGAGTTTGGATTTTTGAATCGAGTTAATTACTGCTCTTCCCGCCCCACCACAAAAAAATAAAAAATAAAAAAAGTTTTAGTTATGGGGGGATTATAAACCCTATAATTAATTTCTATAGAGGCACATGCACAGAAATCATTGTCCAAGTTAAGATATGTAGCTCTTCAACTCGAATAAATTATTTTGATTGAGAGAGTTAGAGACAACGTATAAGGAACGGACAAAACGACACATAAATATTTTGCTCTGTCAAAAAATTATTTACTTGTGAACAAAGCTTATATACAACCACCCCCACCCCAAAGTAAATAAATAAATAAAGAAGAAGAAGAGAAATTTTTACTAAAGACTCCTTTATTCCACATGTTATTTGCCTTACACGAATTTTGATTAATTTGTGACTCGTATTGTTGCAACGTATGCTGTGTGTACTTTTGATTCCACCGCTTTCAGTATCATATTGATCTTGGCTATGAGTTCATGACGCCTGAAGTAACCTTCATTAAGCGCGTACGCACGACTGTATAGAAGAACCGAAAGCCGCTGTTTGCATGATGCAGGAGACCATGTGCTATTGACATGGCACGAGATTGTCGTGTGATAAGTTTAGTGATGGCTTGAAGCCAACGGATCGGAGTTGAAGAATTTGAATAGTACACAATGATCAAAAATCACTCTAATGTTCTCAAGTTTGTGCTTTTGCCTTGATATATATATATATATATGTGTGTGTGTGTGTGTGTGTATATATATATATATATATATATTAGTTTTGATCACCTATCCCATATGGGTAGATTAAAGTCTACCTCCTCCTACATGGCATGCCACATGGCTTGATTTTAATTGGTGGGTTGTTAAGAGAATGTATAGTACGTAGAAAATAAGGAAATATTACGAGAAAATGTGGAATTTTTTTTTTTTTTAGTTACAAATCTAAGATAGATCCTGTTAAAATCTCCAGACCTTGTGAAAACAAAACCCATTAATTAAGCAAGCAAATAGGGTAAGATAAACAACTAGACTGCATAGACCTTGCCTCACTAGATGCAAAATAAATCTATGTAAATTGATAATCTGATTCGAATTTTTTATTTGTTTTTCCTAGGTTGGAAACCAAATTCCACACGTGCACGTTATGTTGTAGGGTCATATACTTCTGGCGCTACTGGAATCTTTCGTGTCACACCTCCTAGATTCCAAGTCACAAAATGTAATCTTTCCCTACACTCAAGCCCATGCCTCAATTATGGATTAGACAAAGGCTCAATCCATAGCACCACACTGGGTTCAGATTAAGTTGGCCGGCCCTTAATCCTCGATATGGTGAATGCTAAGATCGACAAAGAGAATCAAGTTATAGTGAGATCAAGCTCTGGAGATTCTCAGCCTTGTAGTTAAATTCTCATAGCTCAATGACCGTTCTTGAACGATTACAGAGCAGTCAATATTCTAATATTTGTACTTACCACTATACTTGTTAGTTCCAGATAGAAAAAACGTACTATTTGTGCTTTGTTTTGTATTTGGATAGCATGTCTCGCCATACCTAGTACTATGTCAGCTCTCCCTCCCTCCCTACTAGGCCTATAAAAAGAGGGGGAGGAGCTGATTAAAATTAAAAGATCCACATTCTTCACAATTTAGTCTCTTATATTCAAAAATTCAAAACAATAGCTATCTAGGGTCCAGCTCAATGTAGGTCTAAACCCAATACTAAAGTTGATACAAAATCCAACGTCAACACATTGGAACATGATTCTAATTATGGTAACAAAATTGAGTGAAGTATAAAGTAATACAGCATACCTTTTACCTGATTGATGAGCGATTCTTCGTTAGGAAATGTTATGAGAAAATGCAAACAAATAATTATAACAATTTTTTTTAATATGTTGTTGGGAACAAACTTTTATTTAATTCGTTAGCTAACTTTTTAACTAGTAAAATCTAAAATAGAGCTATTAAAATTACCGGATCTTGTGAAAACAAAACCCATTAAGAGTAATGTTATACTTCTCTGTTAATTCCCAATTAGTTTGCCGGCTCATAATTTTAACCCTAAAATATATAAAGCTTAAATTATTTAAATTCCTTAATTGACATTTTTACTGTTCTTGTTAATACACAACTAGTAAACTAATTGGTGAATTAATATGGAAGTTTATCATTACTCAACCCATTAATTAAGCAAGCAATCAATAGGTTAAGATAATTACAATTAGACTGCATAGCCGTTGCCCGACGAGATGCTAGCTAAATAAGAGCTGTGTAAATTAATAATCTGATTCGAATTTTTTATTTGTTTAATTATTTCTTTTCTCTTACTTGGAAACCGGATTACACATGTGCAACACATTGTGTTGTAGGGTGGATACGTTTGGTACCATGTGGAATCTTCTATGTCACACCTCGTGGATTCTAAGTTGTTAGTACAAAATCGTTTGTAATTTGGCATTAATAATTTTCGCTAAGTGTCAAAATATTTATGGCATAATTTGCATAACATGTTTACGTGTGATATTTTAAAGCATGCAAATTTATTTTGTTTCTTGGCCGAAAAGATAGTGTTAAGGCGTATGTACATTGTCTTGAGGCACAAGAATTTCGAACCCATGCATATTCTTAAGTTTCCTAATTCTAGCTGTATTGAACTTACCTTATTTGATTAGGTTAAAACTCATGCATGTCGAGTTCTAGTAGAAATAGGAAAGGTTTGTATTTATGGCATAATAGAATTCTAACCTTCCTTATTCTTGTTTCCTATATGTATATGGTAACTTTGGAGTCATGACTTGTGCAAGGATTCAAAGACTACTCTATATATCTATATATATATATATATTACCTTCTTGTAGGGTTTATGTACCACAACTTGATGAGCTAAAGCTTTCACGCGTATTATTCTTCAAAGCTCAGACCGCAAGGAGAACAAACACACTGCCATAAAAGCCACGAGATTCATTCTTGCATTCGGACTTCAATGTCTTAAACCCGTGTTTGTTTGGCAAACCCTTCATAGTGCATTGATTGGAGATCATATATGTGCGAGGGATGATCCACACAAGATTGAAGAGGATTAGGAGTTATTGTTTCCCACAATGAGTCCAGGTGGATTCTAGGAGGCATGATATACGTTCCCGTGTGAGCGTGATAGTGAGGGGACAAGAGCAGCTCACGTTGTCACATGTCAAAAGGCGTAAAGAGAGGAGTTTCCTTTTTAAGTCTTTCCTTTTGAATGTTTAGCGTATATTGCGATATCACTAAGTCTCTCAAGTTTTACTAAACTCTTATCTGTGTTAGTGGATTGTTTGTCATGTGCTAAGGGTGCCCGAAGTTTTCCCAGTTGGGTTTCTGCGTCAACAATTCTAATGTTATTTATATTCCGCATACAACCCGAGCTAGACATATTTAGGTCACGTAACAAGTTACACCAGATTAATTGTTTAAGTAGCTAGGCAAGATATATCCTAATTAAAGTCTAGATAAATCACGTATTCACACAAGTCACAAATTAAAATGCAAACTTTCCCTACACTCAGATTAATATGTGGATTATGGATTGTACCAATCACCTTGTATTTAGGGATTGACATAGTTAGCAGTGCTTGGAAGTCGATGTTTATGTTTCAAACAAGGAAATAAAGACTTTGATAGCTACCTAGCTAATAAAATTTTAAGGGCTGCAACATTAATAATATTAGCTATAGTTTTGTTACCACTTGTTTGAGAAGCTTTCTATTTCTTATTACATAGGACAGATTTTGCATGAATTATATAATATTTCTAGCTAACGATGCTGGAGAATTATATTATATTATATATATTGCTTAATTATTTGAGAGAGTATGAAAGATGTTAATGTAGTCACAAAACCAGTTAAAATTAAATTTTTTAGGATAATTACAATTAAAACCAGTTTTGTTACCACTTTTTTTTTCCTAATTGTGTTAGTATGCGTCGTACGACTTCAAAGTAGCAAAGTAGGGACTGAATATAATCTATATCTTTTTCAATTGTTAGAATATTTTAACACATACATGGTCAGAGATTAATAATTAATATTCCCGAAAAAAGAATCACCTTTATAGTACCATATATATGTGGCACTAGTATGGGATTAGTGTTGAGCTAATCTAGCAGATCTGTCAAGACTTGAATCTCCTACTACATTTGGGTCATCACTTTACATACGCTCAACCACCTTAAAAGCCATATATTGGATCTTTTTTCCGGAGTAACGCTACACCTCCAGGTTAGTTTACTAATTAATTCACCGATTTACAATTTTAACATTGAAATATCTAAAACTCAAATTATTTAAATGTCTTAATTGGTAATTTTACCCTTCATATTAATACACAGCCGGTGAACTAATTGGTGAACCAACCTAAAAGTTTATCATTACTGTTTTTTTCCTACCATGACAACAACTTTCAGGGCCACTTCTTTCGTTTGGCTGCAGCTGGCTCTCTTTTTATCCTTCTACTTGGCTATGCGTGTAAGGAAGTAAACTTCTGTCTCAAAAGACAAAAATTCATCCATTAGTCAGAGTAATTCAATTCTCCATAAATCCGTCTTTCACCGCGTCCAACCGATTTAAACTTCATTCACACTTCTTCCACCATGATTATTTTTTTACAAACTCAAATAAAATTACTAAAGCCATTTTATTACCCGAAACAAAAGTTACCTTAGGATTTTAAGTATATGCCACACTATAAGGGAGTTTCCAACTGTTAAGTGCCTCAAAGATGATCAAAACGTGACTCTAATCTAAATTTTGCACTTTGTTTTGATATAAGACAACTCTTGTTTTTAACACGTGACTTTTTAAGAGAATGTATTGTAGAGAAATAAGGAAAATAACACCAGAAAATGTGAAAAGTTTATTATGAATTTTTTTTTCAATTTGTAGTTTGGAATGAAAACTTAATTTGCTTTTTGTTAACTTATAGTTTTTTAGTAAAATCTAAGATATATAATAAAGTGATCAGATATATTATACATGCACAATGTTTGGCTACCAATTAAAAGCATCTCGAATTTATCGACCAATTTAAATTTTAATTTTTAGACACATGGCAATACTACATTTAACCGCATATTTGATTTGATTTGAACTCTTACATCATTTTAATCATTACCTCCACATTGCACAATCAAATCTCGATATCTATACAAAAATTTTTAATCCATTTTAAAACCCATCTAAATTTAAATGGTTATGAAACAAAGTAATGATTTAATTGATATAATTAGGGTTAATTTCACAAATCATCCCCAAGTTAAGAATGGGTTGGGTCCCCAGTCTTTTTTTCGAACTCCTAGGTCTCCAACATTTTGTAAATTCACATGATCGGTCCTTTTTGAAGGATTCTGTTAATGCTGCTGTTAACTTTCTAATAAAATTATTGTTATACACCTCAACTTTTTAATTTTAAAAATAAAAGTTTTAATAATGTTAAAATAATAAAAAAATTATTAAAAAAGAAAAGAAAACATCAACCCCACCCCACCCCCAAGAAGGTCGCCTGAATGCTGCCATTTTCAGTAGCAAAATGAGAGAATTCACCCCCTCCCCCAATTTGTGTTGCCAAAAAACTGTGGCACTCGGCGACACAATGCTACCGCTTTTCGGTAGCACAAATGGGGGGTGAATTTGGCCCCCTCTCATTTTATCCGCCGGAATGTTTTACTGCCATTTCAAGCACAATGGCAGCACTTTTGATACATTTTCTTTTTATTTTTTAAAATTTTTATTATTTTCAATATTTTTAAAGCTTTTTGTTTTTAAAATTCAA
>CAVNYN010218216.1:0-20325 GCA_963692815.1 Nyctanthes arbor-tristis | reverse complement strand
TCCTATCGAGGTTTTGATGGCGACAAAGATGCAAATTTTTTTTTTATCGCTTTCTCATCTTCGATGTTTGACCTCTATGTGTGTGGGGAGGGAGGGAGCGAGAGAGAGAGAGAGAGAGAGAGAGAGAGAGAGAGAGAGAGAGAGAGAGGGAAGTCAGAGATGAAATACATGATTTTCTTTCTTTTTTTATACTACTAGTTATTGATCCTATTTTTTCTCCAAAACAACAATACAAATTAGTGTCATAATTTTTATGAGAAAATAGGCTTTTTAGTGTTTTAAGAGCATCTCCAATATAAAAAGTAATAAGATGTAATCTAAAATTTTGTAAACATGACTAATAGTAGAACTTATTAATATGAATGTTTCTTTAAATACTTTTTAAAGTGTTATCTATTTTCCTAATTTTTAAAAATGAAAGCTAACCATTCGAAGTTAAAATAGACGAAAATAGATGGGGTACAATTCGGAAAATAGTGGGGAAGATGAAACATGGTTCAAATATTAATAATCTTTCCATGTTAACCAACAATATATTTGTCAACAAAAACTAAGATCTAATCCTCTATTAATAAAACCCACATACTACATAATCCTCTATTAATAAAACCCAAATACTACATAAGTAAAGAAAAACCAACCTTGGTTATACTACATGGGATCAATATTCTAATTTTCACAAAAATTAAGAAAAGCTCAATTATGAGAAAAATAAAATTTAAGAATTCCTAATATATAATATTTAATGTACTATTAATTATTTCATTTTAGCCGTTTATTTTGTTCATAATGAACTGCAAAATTACTTTATTCCTTGCAAATCATGAAGAAATAATATAGGGGTAGTTATATCCACACCAATATTTTTACTAATCACACCACAAGATAAATGCACAACCATCAAAGTGCATTTTTTATAAATAAACTACATTTAATTAGTTTACGAATCTAACCTAATTTTAAAAATAAAATAAATTACAAACCAAAATGGGGGTGGGGGAGTCTACGAAATTTTCTAAGAAGAGCTTACCTCTCCCCTTATGAAGTGGAAACCGCCAGGTGGCCTCATGTGATTGGGGGCTGGAGATTGAGAAATTCCCCAATCCCCAATCACATGTGGCCACGTGACAGTTTCTACTCCGTAAAGGTAGATGCTAGCTCTCTATAGTTGGACCGGGGATCTGTCCACACCACGTCCTCCATGTTTTACAATTCCCTATTTTTCTCTCTCCCAAATCTTCCACCGGACGAGGGATTGCACACATAAAAAATAAACTACATTTAGTTTACGAATCTAATCTAATTTTAAAAGTAAAATAAACTACAAACCAAAAAAAAGGGGAAAATCTATACTACGTCCTCCACGTTCTACAATTCCCTATTTTTTTTTTCTCTCCCAAATCTTCCACTAGACGAGGGATTGCACACATAAATAAACTACATTTAGTTTACGAATCTAACCTAATTTTAAAAGTAAAATAAATTACAAACCAAAAAGGGGGGGGGGAATCTACATCACATACAAACCAAAAAAGGGGGGAGGAAATCTACACAACCTCTTCCATGTTCTACAATTCCCTATTTTTTCTCTCTCCCAAACCTTCCACCGGACGAGGGATTGCACACATACAATATGAAGATCCTTGAAATTTAATAGGTTTCATTGTGCTCTTCCGATCTATGTTATGCAAAAATAAATAAATAAATAAAAATAGTAGAAGAACATTTTTATAAAATGAATTTCGAAAGAGATTAATCGTTCACTGTTTCACTAATTCAAAATTAGCGAAAATATGTTTGGAAAAAGTTTACTTTGGGATGAAATTGAACTAGAGAGGAGGGGAAGAAAAGGAAGAAGATGGCAAAGAAAAAATCAAAGCACTTGAATATGAAGATGTCAATTCTATAAATATGAAGAAAATTTGAATATGGAACTTGAACTATGAAATATCGAAAATTTTAATTAAAATATAAAGGTGACTTTGCCCATCCGACATATGAATATTGACAGTGGTTTCGATTCAATCTCGATAGTGTTAATTTGTAAGTTTCTCCTACAGTGCATACATTTTTCAAACATAAAACTATTATTTTTTTTAAAGTTTTAAATTGTGGTGTAATAAACAAATAAACTAGGGTTGTTAGTGCTGTGGAAATAAAAATTTTGAATTAGATTTTTGTTTTGTGATGTACTTAAAAAAATATAGGTATATAATAAAAGGATATTTAGGATGTTTAATCTTTGACCTTTTTAGTAAATAAGAATAAAAGTTAAAATTGTGGTGTGTTTAGTAAAAAAAGTGGTGTAAATATGACAACCTATAATATATTTCAATTTATAAAACAAAGACAATTCTGACCCATAAGTAATTGCACTTTTGAACACAAGAATTGAACAAGCATATATACAATAACTCATCGATATTATTTTTGAAAAGTTTAATAATAACTCATAATGCCACGCTTTAAAAGAATTCCCTGTTATTTTCCTGCAGGTTCTCTTCTTGCAACTCATCCCTCACATTATTCTCCCCATTTCTGCCCTTATAAATCCATGCAACCGATAAATAAAACAACAAATTTAACCCATTAATCCCTGTCAAAATCCAATAGAAGTAATCAAGTTTACTTTTATTTAGATCATCCTTAAGCCATCCCTTTTCTTCTCCACCCGTTGCACCTTCAATAATCTTAACAATGGCTGTACTTAGCCAACTCCCAATCCCTATTTCACTCAAGAACATTGCACTGCTAATGCTTCGTGTTCCGTCGGTCGCCTCATCGTAGAAAAACTCCAGCTGCCCCACATATGTAAACACTTCTGCTGTGCCTATAAGGAAACACTGGGGAAACAGCCAGAAAACACTTAAGCTTTTTGGGTTGGAATGGTTCCGCCGCATGTTTTCCACCAATGACGCGAATAACATGGCGAATATCGACACGAATAGGCCGGCTCCCATGCGCTGTAAGGAAGTGAGCCCTCGAGGGTGCCGTGTTTTAGTACGGAGACAGGGGACGATGTATTTTTCGTAGAGGGGGACTAGAATCAGGGCGTTGATTGCACTGAAAACTGGGACTGATCCTGATGGGATCTCAAAGTGGGGGCCAAGTTTTCTGTCCATTATGCTGGTCTGGCTTAGGAAAAAGGTCGAAAGCTGAGCGAAAGAGATGGAGAGAGCAATGGTTGATGCCCATATGGGTAAGATTCTTATGAAGGATTTGAATTCTTCTACTTGTGTCACAGTGCATAGCCTCCATCGATTCTTTTTGTCGCCCTCAAGGTTTCTTGCCACAGCTGCTTTATCAAGAAACCTGCACTTACGGCTCGTTTGGTAAACTTGATTGTATAGTAATATTGAATGATGAAAATTTATCTAAAATCTTCTAATTTAGATTGATTAGACTCAATTTACCTGTACTGTTTGGTGTGAAAAAGCTTTCTAGCACCAAAAATATCAGATTCTCTAGTGCTAACCTCATAAAGTTCACTGCCACTTCCCACTTTAACTCCTTTGAAATGATTCCTCAAAGAAGCCACAAAGACTTGAAAGAACCTAGTGAAAGCACTTCCTGTTGGCTTCTGGTATCGATACTTCAGAAAACCGCCTGCGAGTATAAGAATTGAAGCAAACATTGCCACTGTTGGAACGGCAAATCCCCAAGTCCATCCAAACTCGTCTTGTATGTATACCAAAAGTGTTATTCCCAAAAGGGCTCCCATGTTAATGGCAAAGAAAAACCAGTTGAAAAATGCATATTTCTTGACCACTTCCTTTTCATCTGACATGTCGAATTGGTCTGCCCCGAAGGAGGAGACGCAGGGCTTGATGCCACCAGTGCCAAGGGCTATCAGAGCCAGGGCAGAGTAGAGGAAGGCTGTTTGGGAAGTTGATGCTGGAATGCATGGTTTCTTGGTGCATTTTGGGGGCCTCAAGCTGTCAATGGATGCCGAAAGTGTCAATAATACCATCCCCTGATACAATAGAAAGAGTCAGCGCGGAAATAAGATCTTGCTAAAGACATGACACACTAACTCATTGAGATCTTACTTCTAGTAACATTTTGACACAGACAGAAAATAAAGACAGCAGATCTAGACTCTGATTTTACTTTTTAATTAAAGGCAAATCGATAAATTTGCATTTGACGTTTGTTTACTCAAAAAGAAATCAATGAAGGGGAAGACATTCTGGTCTTAGTACCACTGAATAAATGCAAGAGAAGATTATGATGGTGCGGAATCGGCCCAAGTAAGCATCAGCAAGAAAAGCTCCAAGCAATGTAAGAACATAGGCTGCTCCAATCCAATCAGTGACATGAGTGGCTGCATTCGGCAAGGATTGATGCATTTCGCCCACGAGGTAGGCCACCATGTTCACAGCTATTGAAAAGAATGCTAATCTCTCAGCCACTTCATTCACTGCAAAATCACAAAAACATTCTTAATTTTTCTTCAGTTACTAATCATACATAGTAATTAATAATGGGAAAATTCCAGGCCGCCAAGAAAGGATTGTACTGGGTTGTAACACTCGAACTTTTAAGTGACACAATTTGGTACTACGTATACAGAGAGTCAAAGACTGATGAAATTGCAGACGAACCTATGATAAAAGGGGATGATTTCCAGCCTCCTGTTGTCTGTTTATCAGCAATCCTTCCTCTATAATCAACACACCCATTGGCCACCAAATTCTGCATCCTACTCTCTACCTGAAAACCATACACTCGATCTCGTCGAATGTTAAGTTATAAGCACCCAAAAGAAAGCAAGTCCGTTCATTGTTGCAAAGAGAAGAAAAGAAATGACTGAAATTAAGCACCCAAATTACTCATACCTTAATGTGATTTTGCATGTCTGATTCCAGAATTGGATCCATGGATGGCTCACTGAAATTAATTAATGTCCCTTTTCAGTAACTCTATCCACTATATATATATAAAGGAACATTTAAATGTTCATATTTCAGGCGGCAATATATATTATAAATTTGCTTTTTTTATCCTTAATCTTTGCGAATAATGCAAAGTGTTCAACAAATAATGTCCAAGAAATCCTACAAAAAGCATAGTTGTTGACGAGATGCTAGATTAATTGTTTATGTTTCTATATTATAATGTAGTATACTAGTATTGAAGCATCGAGTTAGGAATCCTTCAAACTGCCGACCCAACGTTTTGATTTTTTCATCATGTGAAGACAAATTGGTACAATCTTGATTTTGATTGACGAATGATTATGAATGAAATACAGTTCTTGATTATATATGTAATTAGCAATCCGGCCATGCATGCAAAAATTCAATTATTTGTAAATTGTACGACAACTATAATTAAATATATGGAGTTGGGTAAAGAATAAGTAAGGATAATATCTGCGAAACTCAAGCCAAATGGAATGCAATGGTTTAAATGATTCCTATAATTAGTATTAGGTATTATAAGTAAAGAGTAGTATTCAAAAACCTCTTGTAGGTTTTGTTACAAAATCTCCCATCTCATTTGTCTTGCATGGATATAAGTCACATGGACTTGAAATACACATGATGAGAATCGATGCAGCCATGCAGGCCGCATATAATGTGGAAGTTTTGTTGCAATTTACAAAACCTTATGAAGGTTTTGAATATTTTGATATAAAGTGTGTTTAGAGAGTCCTAAAATGTATAGATTGAATCATTGAATACAAGTAGTGCTATTTATTTACATTGAAAACAAGCTTTCAATATAGTTGTCATTTTTATGTTGGTAAATAGATGAATAATAAAAAATACGTAGTGACATCCACTTATCTAACACCTGAAAATAGAATGGTAACTATACTATAGAACGGTTTCCAGTCTAGACAAATATTGAATACTTCAAAATTTCATATTATAAATCTTTAAAAATCTCAAATGAATACACCTCTTATATAATGTGTGATTGGCATATTTTTCACCTATTCCCCAAAATGCTTTTTTGCATATTTCTCAATGTCCTGTCTACTCACAAAACACGAGTAGTTAAGCAGATGATTAATCATATATGCAGTGGTTAAACACATCATTGAGTATTCACTGTGATGTTGAAGTCTCCACGCAATAAGGTGCGGCCGGGTTATATCAATTGTTTCTCTGCCCACGCCAAGAGATTCATGCCATTAGCGCGTACCGTAACCTGTTGTGAACTCTAGATTTTTTGTCATTAACAATATGCAAGTGTACTATTTAAAGTGGGCTTGATAAAATGGCTCGTAAACAAGCCAAGCCTTGCAGGCTCAGGCTTGTTGAAAAGCGAGCATGAGCTGAACACTCGCTCAAATTCTCAAGCCTGCTCAGCTCGCCTATCAAGCACAAACAAGTTGCCAGCGAGCGGCTTGCGAGCAACTCGGCAAACGTATGAGCTCACGTATGGCTCAGGCTCAGCTTGCGAAGATGCGAGCCGGAACAAGAGCATGAATACGTTTTTAACTTGGTGAGCTGAGTTTGTCTCACAGAGTTTTTGGCTCGGGCTCGCCAGTGGCAGCAACACAACCCAACAAGTTGAGCTCGGCTGGTTGAGCTATTTTGCCAAGCCTAATGTAAAGTTTAAATTGTTGTTTTCTTAATATTAGTGTGTTGTTTTTAACTTTTTTTTAATTATAATTACAAATTACATTGTAGCACTACAAGTGCGTGTGCGTTTAAATATATATTGTTATATATAATTACTAAAGAGCAGATAAATCAGCAATACAAACTCTACATATAGGATTATAAACTACAATAAATGTAGAAAAATCCCCAAGCAAAGGATCAATAATGAGATGTTCTTGGAATTAAATTAAAACACATTGAGAGATTTTTACTTCAGATCTATTTCATTGAAATCTTGTACTCATTCAAATTGACTTGTGTTTGGTTATCTTTAACCCTCTGTTGCACCATAAACATCTTCACACTATATATATTGCCATTGATTTAACAATAATTCATGAAACATAGGTGCTTTGAAAAAAATCAACAGTCAATATAACATTTGATGCAAATTGTAATTTTTTTTTAGTGAGACAAATCTGGGCTTCGAGCTCAAAGCCTAATATGTTTCAATAGCTGAATTGGACACTAATTTTCATATTATTTACATGTTTTGTTTTTGAAAGTACATATTATTTACATATTGATAAAATACTTTTTGAAAAACTATTATCTAAAATACATAAGTGGTTGGAAAAACATTTTAAATGCAATAATAATCAGAAATGCATTTCAAAATTTTCAATAACCTGAAATTAATTTTTGTAAGTTGAGTGACAATTCAGATACATTTTAAAATTCAATGAAAATTGAGAAAGATCATTCTTGTCTGGAATGGTAAAGAATTGTTGACTTCTGGGCTGTCTTTCGTGCTCCTCATAGTTAATAATAAAAGTGAGCCAAGAATAATTATTTGACTGAGCTCTTTTTTTTTTTGTCTCTTCATAGTTAAGAAAGACTAGTAGAAAATAAGCTAGAAAAATATATATTAAACTCTTTTATCTTAAAATAAAGTTAACTCGTTTGATTTTTTTCCTCTTTTTTTTTTTAAGATAATTTTTTTCCTTTTTGATAAGACGAAAAGCATACGTAACGTTATTCAAAGAAGACAATCAAAAGATATTTCGTGGCAAAATATGTTCAACTTCCCGGAAAGTTAGATAAGAACCGCAGATTATTATTTAATTTAATTATTGTATGATTGTTTAACTGTTTAGGTGTGAAATTAAAATCTACTATGCCCACCGAAATGTTAGGAACGAAATTGCCAAATGCCATCTGTCTAGACGTCAACCCATATGTAATTTAATGCAGGGGGAAAGCGTGGTATCGACATTTGTCTTGTCACTAATTACTTTTATTATATGTAAAACCTCAACCTTTGAAACGAAACAAAGTTGGTCTTTTATCTTTGATTATTTGTAAATAATCCACATTTAGCGATAAAAAGTTTTCGGGTGAGTCCTGAAAAGCCGGCAATTTAGTTTCATGAAGTTGGAGATATAATTTATTAGACCTACACCTATCGTTAACTCGAATAAGAGTCACAGGACACTTGACCACTAACTCAATTGACTACTAGCTATTGGTTTACACAAAAGGTTGTAATTTCCAAGGGAAGAGTCATTTCTCCTCTAGAACCCTTGAAAAAAGTTTAGATTTGAAACAATTAAAAAAGTACTTTTCTTTGCACTTTTGACACAATGGGAATATATGGAAGAGTCGTGAGGATGACATGATAATTCTATATATAACTACAAAAAAATAAGTAAGTATGATGATATAAACACTGAAAGATAAGCTATGACTAATTTGTTAGTTGGGTATTAAATTGAGGACTAAAATGAATTGGGTAATTTACACCTAACGTTCCCAACTTTTCAACGAGTTAGAGACTACGTCCTCAGCCTTTAGTTTTGCTTCTATGGGTCCTCATCTTTTATAGAAATCCCCCTTTGGCCCCATGATGGAAACCATCTAAAGAAGCTATTAACCTACCACGTGATTCCCAGTTCCTAACATTGACTAAGGGTGCTTTTGGTACTACACATTTCTTACAACTCCCTACAAAAACATATGTAATCTTCTTCATCATGCAAGTAATCTCTGTCACTGATATTTTAATTCTCATCCTTATCCACTGATTGGGATTTGCTACCTTTTTCGAGATGACCCCATACTTCATCGTTCTTGAATTTCTTATTCGTTGCTGTAAAATCAAAATCTTCAGTGAATGCTGTCTTTGATGTCCTCTGAGAAAACTTCTATACAGTTATATATACGGCCTTTGATGTCCTCTGAGAAAACTTCTATATGGTTATATAAACAATCAAGGGAGATGAGAGTTGAAATAGATCACGAATTCTCTAAGAATCATTGCAAAAGGTTAGGGACGTAAGGTGTAATACATTTAAAAGCTTGAGGACATGGGGGCGTTGACTGTAACATCTTTACATGGTTAGGGGCGTAAAATGTAACAATTTTTAGCAAAAAAATCTGTAAGAATTCCCCTTAAAATGTGAGCTGCCTACAATATTTTCAAGCCGAAAGCACCCAATAGCCTAACCACCAGTCAACCACCTTGGGGAATTTCATATATCAAACGCTGATTTTGTGCACTGATTTTGTGCGTACAATAAACCCCCAAACCAAAACACAGTAACATCCAGTTCTTTCACACTCCCACGGACACTTTGTCAACAACAATCATATCTTCCCTTATCAAAATTACTATAATGAAGTGATTTTTCATACTTTTACCGTAGTTGGATGCCACCTCGTTCTTTGTTCGCTAGGTGTAGCCCATTGTCTCTTCAATACAAGGCCGTGTCCACCCTTATAAGCCATGAGATGAATTGCAGCCATTTCTCTTCACTAGACAAGGCTTAGGTCGCCCATTTGGGTGGTGAAATCGCCATTGGCTACAGAGATAACGAGCATGAAGAAGGGTTTTTGTTTGAACATGAGTTGGGTGTTGCCATGTTGGAAATCGAGTGTTGGATTACTTGATTTCTTGAAAGTTGAACCGATGTAAGCAATCATAGGGTATTAGTAAGTAATAGGAGTTTAGTGTAGAGCCAAAAGTGCCCGTAGTCAATGATAGGAATTGGGAATCATGTGGGAGGTTAACGGCTCCTTTGGATAGTTCCCATCTTTGGGGACCTAGAGGGGGGATTTCTGTAAAGTTGAGGGCCCACTGAAATAAAATTAAAGGTTAAAGACATAATCTTTAACTCGTTGAAAAATCAGAGACATGAGGTGTAAATTACCCAATAAAATTTTATCTTGACCGGCCGATGTGACTTTCGGTTGATTGGTTTGTATTCAAAAATGAAAATGAATTTGAAAGGCGAGTGAGATGGATAAAGTTGACACTGTCTAACGTTATATAAGAAATCGTGCCTTGTTGTCATCCTCTGGCTTCAAAGAAACGCTAGCACTGTATCTTGTTGCATTTTTTCAAGAAAAAAAAAAAAAGCTTGAGAATTTCTGGGTTTTCTCTCAGTCACGGAAAAACATGGCTTCAGAAGAGGGACAAGTGATTGGTTGCCACTCTGTTGAGCAATGGAAGGAGCATTTTCAGAAGGGCGTTGAGCTGAAGAAATTGGTACACTGTATTGCTTTTCTTGTCATGTTATATTACGATTTAGGTTTTATTGACTATGAATGGATAAAATATGGGTTTTTTAGTTCTTGATCTTGTGGATTAGTATTATATGTGATTTTAGCATGAGGCAAGGTTTTGTTTTTGATTTAGATATGTGGGCATTTAGCTAATTAATGTGATATTTATGGGTTTAATTAGAATTTCTTGTATTACAGCTTCAGTGTCCTTTATGAGGAAGGGGATGCTTGAATTATTGGTAACTGTAGTTGTTTTGAATGTGTTAGTACGTCTAGCAAACTAGAATAATTCTGGAGTGAAGGAATGGCCCCATGTTCCGATGTTGAAACAGGGGATGTTGAAGAACTTCAAATCACAGCTACTTCGAGAAGTTGAACTTCGAGAAGTTGAAGGATCATTCGAAGCTCTAAATATGTAGTTGCGAGCTTCTTAGCTTCGTCACCTTGACGTATTGGATTCTTTCACTTAAATATCTCCTTCCCAAGATGATGTTGGTGTTATCTGGTTTGTTTATATAATTCAAGTAGAAATACCATACTAGACTTAAGTAATCCTGATCCAGACTAGTATACTGTCAGATTGGAACAGAAGGTGATAATTTGTGGAAATTGAAATTTTTGGAGATGCAGACAGCCATTTTTGCTTCTCTCTACTGAAAAGTTTTCCCGCAGTCAGTGATTATTGAGAAGAAAGCTTTCATTATATGGATTGCCGGATTTGGTTTCTTTTCACTTTACCAATAAAACTAATTTCATCATAGACTACAAAGTACAAACTGCAATAGAAGGCATTTGCTCTCTTTTTTAAAGCCTGGTCTATTTCAAGAAATCTACAAATTGATGTTGCCTTTTTTTTGGGGGGGTGGGGAGGGGAGGGGGGGGCTCTCCTGGCTCATTTTTGGCTCATGATTAATGTCTGATACTGACCATTGAACTTTGTGATCAGGTGGTGATTGATTTCACTGCTTCATGGTGTGGCCCATGCCGCTTCCTTGCCCCAGTCTTTGCTGACATTGCCAAGAAGACACCCCATGTTATTTTCTTGAAGGTGGACGTTGATGAACTCAAGGTACTATAATTTTGCACTAATTTCTGTGGACCTCAAAAGTAGTTGAGATTTTACACACACAAAATACTATCAACGTTTTTAAACCTACCCTGGCGGTCGAAAATCAAGAAAGTGTTAAGAGGTTAAAAAAGGTGCTTCGCCAGGGTCAAAATAGAACTTGAGATTTATTGAAGTGTATTAACTTGAATGAGATTAATCATTGGGCCACTTTCTTGATGAGAGACCCCAGTTCTTCAATTAGATATTTTCTGTGCTATATTTAGGCAATTGTTGATGTAGTGAAGTTCTTTGCAGACTGTTGCTGAGAAATTTGAAATCAATGCCATGCCCACTTTTGTGTTCCTCAAAGAAGGGAAGGAAGTGGATAGGCTCGTGGGGGCGAAGAAGGAGGATTTGGAGGCACTTATTGCCAAACATGCTACTCTTGTTAACTGATGTTACTTACTGATGATACTATGTAGTATGTTGTTTTATTCAGCCGTTGTAATAATCGCATCTGCATGAGCTGTGGATTTATATTGGGTGTTAATCTTTATGTTGATGACGTTCCTCTCGATGTAATAGAACAAGTTCCCTTAAATGATGTAAAATGTGTTTCTGCACATTACTATTCAGCTTGATGTGAATGATAATAGTATTTTCATTATATTGTATGAATTGTGTAGCTAATCTTCGTTTCTCACATCTTTCTTAGCTTGGTTTTATGAATTTTATTTTTAGTTCATTAATTTGACCACCACACTACCCCCACCTCTTCCCCAACCCCCCCACCCAACAATAAATAAATAAATAAATAAAATCACGTGAATAAGTATGATAGCAAGCTCCCCATATAATAACTGTTGATTTTAATTTATATGTTCTTAACTGTCATTGGTGTCACACTTTCCTCTTTACTATATCAAGTCTACTAAAGGAATTCTGTTAAAGGTGGGCTCCAATTCAATTTTTTATGTGAAAAATCTCAACATCAAAGATTGTGAATGTATCAAAATCAACTTTATGAAGACAGGTTGCATCTACACGCATACTCCGGATGGACACTTTCATTAACATATAACGAATCTCTATCTTCTTTAGGAGCTAGTACCTACTTTTAGCTTTAAAAAGAAGCTTGTATTAAGAGTGTGGAGCAACTTTTTAGCGTTATACATCTACGCTATTATGACTCCGTCATACAATTGTACCATGTGAAATAAACCAATAATGGTCTCATAGAAACCGATTACGTCTGGTGCCATTGATGCTGGATCAAAATTATAAGAGTGTGTGTTTGCAAATCTGTCGCGCAATGGGAACAAGTAGTGATTCAAAACTCGATTTGAGCATAAAACTTTTTACATAATTTTCATCTTTCTCTCTCTCTCTCTCTCTCTCTCTCTCTCTATATATATATATATGTGAGAATAATATCACATATATACAGTTCGGCTAGAGCCCGATCTATTTCTTTAGAAAATCATCACACATACATCAACCATATTTTCCAATTTCCAGTGCAATAACAAATGTGTACGCAGGCCTAAACAAGATTACTTTGTTAAGATACATTTTCCAATTAATGATCAGAGTCCTTTATAAGTTGGTTCATGGCGAATTGGCCTATCTTCTAAGTAATTGTTTAAGACCACAAAATACTATTTTTCTTATAGACGGTTGTTCAAGAATATTCTTAATGTGCGCGCACTAAATCGAGTTTTTTGTTTTTTAAAGAGGGGAAGGAAGTGGACAACGGTTGGATTCGTGTCGGATTTATAACAAAACAAACATATACGCTATGTGACTTTAGGTTGTTTAGAATGTGTTATGATGGGAAAAAAAATTTACCATCCATGAGTATCTTATTTCTGGGTATTTCAGAGTAAAAAAAAATTCACAAATGTGTTCGAAGGCCTCGTTTTAACAATAAATTATTCGATCCCTTATATCCTCATCATCTCATTTTCCAATTAGACTATTGGAGTGTGTACCCGTCTATTGAGTTATATCAAACTCTATAGAAATCAGTATTGGAGTGTGGTACTTATAGAGTAATGGTGGTTAATGAAAAATTTACATGCGCGCATCACCGCAAAAACGCAAGATCAAATTCCACGTGTCGTTCATGAGTGGCATCTCAATATGAACCAGATCAATTACTGCCCGTGGACTCTTTATCCTATCAATTTATCACGAGTCTCAGCACTCAACTAATTACTTCAATGACGTGTTGGTTTTTAGACTTCAAAAGAGTACAGGGAAACTTTCATTTTTCCTTCTTGTTGCACAATCAATCCTCCTCTAACTTTTAGTGTGACAATTGAGGTTGTTAACCTGCTTTAGCTTCAATTTCATGTTGTCTCACTATGCTTTAAAAGTTGAAATTGACCCTCTATTCGATTAAATAAACTATAGTTATCTAACTAAAACTAGAAACTATAAAATACAAGTTTATCAAACATTTTACAGCATGCCAATTAGTAGTTCTTGCTTGGAACATGTTTTTAATGAAAATATTGATAGTAAAATTAATATACACCCTTAATTTAGATTTTGTTTAAAAATTATAAGATTTCTACATTTTAATGAACTTTATAATTTCAACAGAATCTAGATAAATTTTATGATGCTAAATTAGAAATTGTAATAATTTGCTGTCTGTTTATACAAAAATGACTTGATGAATAATTTTATAATGCTAAATTAGAAATTGTAATAATTTGCTATCTGTTTATACAAAAATGACTTGATGAGTAATGATGCTCGTATTATAATAAACAACTGTACGCAGGTACAATTTATTTAAATTGACAATTAATCATATCATTTATTCTCTTTAAAATTATTGCATTTATATATAGAGTTAAAAGTACAAGAATAGAAAGAAAGCGCCTTGTAGAATTAGATAAATTTTTTGCTAGAAAATTGTAAATCCAAGACAAACTATTGTATTGTTATATCCAGTACCAGTATGTTATAGATTAGTTTGCTAATGAAACAACAGGTTGAGGACCAGCTGCAAAATTTCGTCTCTGAACAACACTCGACTCACGTTTGCATAAACTATCCCCAAAACGCCAAATTACAGACGCTTTCTAGAAATTTTTCTACGCCATGAATCCCCCCTCCGATTCTTCACGCAAGGTTTCAATTTTATGTGCAATGTTTAATTCTTTATATGAATAATTATTTATTAGTGTATATTTTATTCTGGATGTACAGACCCAGTAATTTTTTTTTTTCTAAATTTTGATTTTTGTATTTTTTTTGGGTGGATTTGAATTGTGAAAAAGGCGTTGAGTAAGATCGCGAGTAATAGGCTACAGAAAGAACTTGTGGAGTGGCAGGTGAATCCGCCCACCGGTTTTAAGCATAAAGTAACTGATAATCTGCAAAGGTTTGCCCTTCTTTTTTTTTCGCAGTTATTTTCTATGATTTGATTTTCTTTAACAGATTAGAAATTAGAAAGTTCTGATAATAATAAATTTGAATTCGATATCTTAGATGGGTGATTGAAGTCATCGGTGCGCCGGGGACGCTGTATGCCGGTGAGACTTACCAGCTTCAAGTGGATTTTCCGGAGCATTACCCCATGGAAGCCCCGCAGGTTAATTTCTGGAAATGATTTATTTTCTAGAGTAACTGATGTTGCTATTTTAGGGTTTGACTGGTGTTTGTGTTTTGGACAGGTTATATTTTTGCCTCCTGCTCCACTTCACCCTCACATATATAGCAATGGGCATATATGTTTAGGTTAGTCTCTCAGTTGTTGCTGTGTTGGGATTACTCCGGATCAATTTTTTTCTAGTTTATGCCCCTTGTGATTATTTGCTTTGTTTCTTTCCTTTTCATTCTTGTAGTTATTTCAGTGAAATTGATCAGGCGTCGCACATACACGCGCATTCCGTGTAAGAAACCAAAACGCACGTGGAACCACGGAATGCATGTGGTGCCGTTAACACCTGATCAGGACTGGTTATTGCAGTGTGTCTTTGCCTTTAACTTGGTGATGATGATCTTTGATTTAAACAAAAGACTTTAAAATTGGTTCGTTGAATATTATTCTTAAGATTGATCGTCCTTTTGGAGAATGAAAATGCACGAAAATGCACATCAGCAAATGGTTAATTAGAAATGCCACGCGAGATTGAAGAATGTGAAATGGATATTTTCTGATATGGACCTTGCTGTCTGCCCTCTGGTTGGAAGGGCGAGAAATTATGGTTTATGCCCTTTAAGATACTGCTGTATCATTGAGGACCAGAGAATAATATGAACACTTGATTGCTTGGTGAACAAGAAATTAATTGTATTAACATTGAGAGAATAATTAGTGGTGCATTCTTCTGCAACAGTTATGCTTTCTTGTTTGACCTTGTGATTATTATGGCTTGATTAGATTTCTGGCATATCAAAATGTGAACAGCATGCCAGTGGAAGCTTCTTTTGCTTTTGAAACTTGCATGTTTATTTTATTTTTTTTTTGAAGTTTTGCTTTTTGGTGCATAAAAATGTTGGGAATGTATTTGGTTAAGGCAATTCTGGGCGAGACAGAAGTTGCCACATCAAGCTGAAGGGCAAAACGTATATTGCCACTCTGACTTGGTTGAAAGAAGGGACTACAATTTTCAAGTTAAATTTTTGCTTCCGTTGGAAAACTTGTTTATTTTTCTTCTTCTTTTTATTTTTTACACATTTCTCAGTGGTATACATGAGTTTGACTCACTTGTTTTAGCCTTCTTCTATGAGCTAGTCCTCTCTGGTAAATGTAATTGCAAGTAAAGCATTCAAATAGTAAAATTAGTCGGTTTGGTATGGGTTTTGTTTCCACTTTCTTTTTTTTACAGCAGATACAGGGTTTTTCTATATGATATTCTTGTGGGGTTGGGATCAACAGTTGTCTGGTTAGTCCACAGGTTTGTGGAAAGACGTGGTTTTATATATTGGATGACGAATTTCTTGATCTATTATGGGCAGAGGTGTAAAAACTCTTCAATTTAGGTCCTTAACACCTTAGATACTAGTCAAATTTTGCAACTAAAATGATAGTATGTAGCCTTGAAGCATATTTATTGTAAGTGGACACTCAGAGTGTGAGGTTCAAATTTTGTCCTCAGCAGGCTGTTAGAGCATTGAACTGCATTTCCAACTCTCTCTCTCTCTCTCTCTCTCTCTCTCTCTCTCACACACACACACACACAGAGGCAATAGGCAAAATTCTTTTAGTTCATAGAATTTATGCGACCTGCAATCAGGTTGCAAAATTATCATTAGGATTTAGGATTACAGCAAAGGAAGACATTAACCCGCACCATATATGGATTTACAAGGAAGGGCTCGAACTTCTTGTTTAATTATGGAAATGCTTCACAGTTCATTGGAAGAAGATTATCCATATCTCTGATGTATCATCCAGAATCGTTATCAGACCTTGTTAGGTTGAGACGAGTAGTTTGCTTTTAGAGTTATGCTCATACATACCATCTTTTAATTCCCAATGATACATGAAATTTGATTTTTTAAGATAGCTTGTACTGAAATTCTGTCCGCTTTTGTTGTTCTACAGATATTTTGTATGACTCGTGGTCACCAGCCATGACAGTTAGTTCAATTTGCATCAGCATACTTTCCATGTTATCGAGCTCTCCTGCAAAGGTTGGTTAAAGTTATGAAGCTGTGGTATTTCCATCCATCTCTATGTATGCCCATACACAATGATCTGTCTGAACCTAAACATTAATAGCTTAAACTTCTATATTGTTACAGCAACGACCAGCGGACAATGATCGCTATGTGAAGAATTGTAGGAATGGAAGATCTCCCAAGGAGACGAGATGGTGGTTCCATGATGATAAAGTGTGAAATGTAGATTCTCTGAAGCCTGTGACCCCCGGAAATATAGTGTTTATTCTCTTTCCGAGATGCGTAGGAAATAGGCAGAATAATTTGAAATGAAAATGAATCCATGAAGGGCATCCAGTAAACTCTTTAAAACTGCTGGCATTGATGCTGGTTTAGTTGTATATGATTAATTAAAGTTGCCTGATGTGCCAAAGATGGTTTCTGTCGTTATCTCAGATTAGGTGCATTTGGTGCTTTTGATTGTGTTCAAACTTGGTTATATAAATGTGAATTACTACATTCCTAGATAAGTTGGATTCTACTTATATTATAATAATATATGGAAGTTTTTTGAATTATTATTATTATTATTATTATTATTATTATTATTATTATTATATGTCAGTTAATTAGCCACGGATAAAATAATAATAATAGCCACCAGCTACGCCTAATGGGCAATAAAAATATATGAATCGTAAGAGTTTTAAGTGGAAATTAACTAACACGCACTCATTGACTTTTGTAATTAGAAAAATATTTATTTTAATTTTTAATTGACAAATGACAAATAGTGGGTCATTTTATTCAGAAGAATACGGTCCGTGTAATAAATTACAATTGGATGTGTAATAAGTATTTTTGTAATTTGTTTCTAATAACTACTCGCATGACTGAAATAGCTACAATTACAATTGAGATTACAATTGAGTATGTAATATTTATTTTTGCACTTTGTTTCTAGTAACTACTCCCATGACTGAAATAATTACAATTACCATTGAGAGTGTAACAAGTATTTTTACAATTTGTTTTCAATGACTACTCTCATGATTAAAATAGTTACAATTGAGATTTTTTTTAATTTATTACAAATGTAATTACTTAAAGTTAATTACTTGAAATGCCACTGTATTTTTAAAAAGTTATCTCAAATGCTACTGTATTTTAAAACTTACCCGAAATTTCACTGTACTTTCAAAAAGTTATCTCAAATATCACTGTACTTTAAAACTCACCGGATATGCCACTGAACTTGTAAAAGTATTATTTCTTTTGCCACCCCTGTTAAAAAATGTAACGGACTTGAAGACATGACTAATAAAATTTACCACGTGGTATCTTGACCGTTATTTTTTTAATCGGGTCTTGACGTAGTGGCAAATGAGATAATATTTTCACAAGTTTAGTGGCATATGAGGAAAATTTTGTAAAATAAAATGGCACTAAAATTTTATAAAATTTTATAAAACTTTCCCCATATTCCACTAAACTCGTGAAAAAATATTATCTCATTTGCCACTACGTCAATACCTGATTAAAAAATAACGGTAAAGATATCGCGTGGTAAATTTCGTTAGCCATATCATCAAGTCGGTTACATTCTTTAACAGGAGTGACAAACGAGATAATAGTTTCATAAGTTCAGTGGCATATCGGGTGAGTTTTAAAGTACAATGGCATTTGAGATAACTTTTTTAAAGTACAGTGGCATTTCAGGTAAGTTTTAAAGTACAGTGATATTTGAGATAACTTTTTAAAAGTACAGTGACATTTCAGGTAATTAACTCTAACAACTTATATGTAAAAATTTCAAAGTTTAATGGGCCAAAATTTTCAGCCTATTAAAGCTTGTGGGCTACGAGGTACAGAAAGTTGAACGTTAAAATATTAGGCCTATTAGAAGTTTAACTGGTTTCTTGGCCATGGCCCATAAACATTAGGCCGCATAGACTAGTCCCGTCCAAAGCTTAATGGGACACATGATGGCTCATCAGATGATTAACGGGCCAAATGCTACGGCCCGTAAGATGCCTAGTGTGCCAACGCCGTTATAACCCATCAAGAGTTTAATACCCCAAGTCATTTAACTAATGCAAGCATTACTTATTATTACAAGTCAATGATAATGGTCGTTCTCTCAAGTACACCATATAGGATTAATCTTATAAGAGCATTTAAATCATGGCATGGGGACCCACAAAGCCAAATAATATTGGGGCGAAATATCTATTCTTTGCGGTGAAAACCTGTCTCACCCCTCCTTTTTCCCCATTAATCACATTTTCAAGATTAGTTCCTTGCTTTAATAAGTTTGGCTTAAAGATGGAAGTTTAAATAGTACTACTGTTGATGGTGGGAATTGTTGGTAATTGTAAAAATCATTTGGGGAGTTAAAAATTGAAAGAGTGTTAGAGAAAATTCACAATATATATATATATATATATATGCTCACTTAGTTGATCACAGAATTGAACAATACAATGTTGTTATTATAATCCAACAGCTAGGGGCACATAATAAAAATACTTAAAAGACTCCCAATTGTACCACAAACAAAGGTACCATTCGGTCTCTGAAAATCAGTAATAAAACAAATCAGCAGATGCCATGATAGGCTGTTGGCAAAAGGACATGAAATTCCATTGATCACTAAGCAAACTTTCGTGGAAATCCTCAAACTCTGGATAGCTGTTGGATTTGATGTAATTAAGGATGTCATTTAGGTTCTGCAGTTGTTGGCTAAGTTCCAAAACTTGAGTCATGAGGGCTGAGCTTTGAGCCTCCATTTTCAGATAATCCTGTGTGGTGAGGTATATGCTAGTTATAATGCAGCAATTTTTGCTCCTTAGTCGAGCGATTTGGACCGTCAGCTCGTCCAAATGCTGCTGTTTTTTCATCCTAGACCGCCTTGCTGATTCCCTATTCGATTCCATTCTCTTCCTCTTCTTCTCATCCATCAATTCTTGCATGTCCTGTTTGGAACCGGAGGAATTTCCACTAGAAGAAGCCATTAGGTTGTTATCCAGTCGAGATACTTAAGAAGTTCGCAATATGATTAAGCTCCAACGTCGACCCGTGTGCTAATATTCGATTTTTAGTTAAAGATTCAAGTGTTTAGATACATATATAATAAGAAAAGTTAATTAGGAAAACACGTAAAACCAATAGAGAAATATAACAGAGAAGGATTGAACAAGATGAGTCCTGCGTCTAAGGGAGGAATTTATCATAAACCCTATTTCAGTGGGTGCATGAGACATAACATCAAGAACAAAATATGCAGCATCAGAGCTTCATGAAGCTTTGATTTTTTTGATGGAGAAACATGCAGAAATTTGATGGTTTATCAAATGGGTTTTTGGATCACCAAATACCCGGTCCTAAAATGAGCAGACGGATAGAAAAATATGAAGAAACAGAGAAGGAAATTAAATGCAACCTGATTGTAGAGGGAAGGAGGAGAAGAGAAGGGGAAGAAAGAAGTTAGCGGAGAAGGATGATTTATAGAAGGCAAAGGTGAACACAGAGAGA
>CAVNYN010218214.1:0-38179 GCA_963692815.1 Nyctanthes arbor-tristis | reverse complement strand
TTAAAGAAATCCCAAGACGCTAAGCTACTATTTTTCTTCACAAAGACTCTCTGACCCGACCTAAGTGGCACCCTGAGTTTTACCACACCTAATTTTCTACCCTTTGAACAAACCACAAAGAGTTACAAGAAAACTCTTCAAGGTGCTAGACTCACTAATTTTTCTCTCAACTCGCTTGTGCCACTTGTGTATAAAAGAAGAAGAAAACATCTCTATTTATAGGCTTCGTTTCCTTGGAAGACAAGGCAATCCTTCTATGATTTGGATTCCTTTTCCTCCTAAGATTCTTCTTCTTTCCCTTTCCTTTTCCTTTTCAACTTTGGATTATTTTTGACAACAAACCCAACACAATGAGGGGCAAATCCATAAAGACACAGTCAGCAACCACTCTTCTAAAACCAGTGATAAGATAATTGGGGTGATCCTGAGTCCCCAATTTGTCCGAATAAACGAGGAGGCCGTTATAGTCCGCGATACAACACTAAAGGAGAGACGAGAGCCCATGGAGATGTCAAAGTAAATCCCAAGAGTCACGACGCCTGTTACGTTCCGAATATACATAGAAGCCGGTAAGACGTCAATTGCATTTGATGTTGTCACATATAATTAGATCAATGTGATTAGACGAGTAACAAGAAATAGAGCATTCTTTATTATTCTTCCAAAGAACAGCTAACCCACTACTACGACCTTTGTGGTCTAAGCACCTTCAAAATTAATTTTTACATGAATAGATTCAATTTTATTTGAATAGACTAAAGTTTTAGAGATAAAAATAACGTCTGGCTGGTGAGACTTAATAATCTCGCAAAGGGCCACGACTGCATGAAGGTTGCCAAGTCCTCAGCAGTTCCAGCTTAGGCATCTCATTGTTCCTAGTAAGCCTGCTGACTGGGACCTGTCGTCTTCGCGTTTTTTGAACCATGTTCACTTGCCACGGGTTCATAATCATCAACTGGTCATTCCTTTATTCAAATCCAGGCCACAACATCTCTTTCTCTCACCAATTTTTTCCAGCCACCATCCATCTGGCCCAAATCACCCTCATAGCCTATATCCTCCATACTACAAGCATAATTATGCTGCCTCAAATATTCCATGCTTTCCATGCAATTAAGATCAATGTGCCTTCCTTTTTTGGTTGATACAATATTTTTAGTATTACCACAATCATGGGGAATTGATTCTGTGGCCATGATATCCTCCTCATCAACGGATCTTGTCTCTTTCCCAAAATTAGGAACAGATGCAGTTTCTCTCTTTTTCCTAAGCCAACGTTTACCAAAAACGTCTCCCACCCTTCGCGAAGGAGTAGGTAGCCAAGCACCCCAATCTTTGGTAATGGAATCCGCTGGTGAATTAAAGTTCTTCTCACAGAACCTTTCGGAATGTCCAAGTAAGCCACACAAGTAACAAAAGGTGCTCAACCGTTCATACTTGAAGTAAACGACTGACCATTTGCCCCCCGCTTCTTGATCTTTTTACACCGTTTCAATGGGTTACAGACATCGATTTGGACCTTGGCTTGCATATAGTCCTTCCAAATGCCCATATTATTGGTGGAATCATATTCAATAAATTTGCCTACAAATTTTCCAAGTTGACGAGCCACCGCCTCCGTCATGAATCCCACCGATAACTCATAGATTTGGACCCAAAAATTCATGTCAAATAATGGCACTTGTGTCGGGTACTCTCCCATCTTTAGCCGATGAAGGATTAACAGATGATTGTCATATGTCCAATGTCCACCTCGTGGTGAAATTGGAAGAGATAATGTTGTTCTCTAATCTCCATCACACTCATTCCTCTCCCTGGTCTCTACAGATTATTAGCCAACCGGTTCTTTATCGAATTGAGATGTATAGAACGGTCTGTTAAGAGCTGTCCCAGCAAGCAAAGGTTGACACCGTCACTAGCTTCCTTCTGGGATCCCCCATCAAGAACGATTTCTTCGTCCTCTTTAGCCGAAATATTCAAACCCGCAAATTTTGTCTCCATTGATCACAATGACAGTAAGTAAGACAAACACCGAAATTTAAAAGGAAAACTACATCCCCACGGGGGAGAAAAAAAATAAGGGCTCTCTACTTAGAGAGATAATTTTCATAAACCGTCAACAGTTATGATATTACTTGCATTGTTAGTGAGACAGAAATGAAATGAACTTATAAACATATTACTGCGTTAATTGCAATATTCATAAAAATTCAAAAATTAAATACGAAAAAGTTTTTTTTTTTCTTTTTTTCACATTATTTATTTATTTTAAAATTGTTTTGATTCATATAGGCTAGAAGTGGGCTCCGCACTGCCATCGCCTTTCTGGGTTTAATTTAGACTGATTTATGGTTTCTTTTTGGTCTTTCGTTAATATAACAATATATACTGAATAAGGGTATAGTAAGTCAGTGGAAAAGTACATACTCTCTTAATAAAGTAGGTAGACTATAATTTGGAATAAACAAAAAATATATAGAATTACTATATATTATTTAGAAGAAAATTGAAATTAATTAAGTATATATATATATATATATGTCTCACTCTAAGGCTTAAATAAATGAAATAAATTAAATAGTAGTATATTTTATTGAAAGTAAAATAGTAGGATATTTGAAATTATGTATATATATTGTTGTAAATAATTATTACATTTAGTGAATGACTGTCGTCCCACTAAAATCTAGACTTGTACTTATAAATAGGTTGCTCTGGTTCTCATATTGGAATACAATTCATGAGTTTTCTATCCAACTTTCCTCTCAATTTTCTATTCTTTCCTTCTAGTTTATAACACGTTATCAGCACGATTCTCTTATATTTCTTTTTATTCTTTCAAATCGTTTTCTTTTCTAATGGATTCAAATCAAGTTGATATGTGGATGATTAAAAAAGATAAATAAATAAATTTTTTACTTTGCATCCATGGGTGACTTGCACGTTTTTTCAAGAAAGAATTTGAATAGAACCCAAATCTCTAGTACCATTTCGTCCAAATTGCTTAATTGCATGTTCCGTGCAGATCCAATCCATATTGGTAAATCAATTTATTCATGCATAATGGTATATCTTGTTTATTTATTCGGAATCTCTAGACTACTTGTTTTGTTAAACATGTTTAATTATTATTTCATGTGATTGTGTGTAATCGTAGATTCATATTTGATGAGGATATTAATCTAAGTATACTATATTTTTCTTTGATTATTGTTATTATAAATCGTCCAATCAATTTATATTTATCGTTGTTTCCAGAAGAAACACGATATTTAAAGTTTCATCAATAGTCTTGAAGATTATTGTAATCTAAATAATATTCTTGTGATTCATTATGGTTTATGAAGAATCAGTATTATGTCTTATATTCTTAAAGAATACGATTGGCTCCGGAAGAGCCCTAACATATACATACATTATTAATCGTAGTTTCTTGAAGAAACACGATCGTTCAAATATCTATCAATAATCTGGAAGATTATTATGATTTAGATATTATCTTTCTTGATGGATGAAGAATCACAATTTATGCTCCATATTCTAGAAGAATATGATTAGCTTATGAATAGTCTTGGTATATATTATTCTTGTGGCTCCTGAAGAATCACAAATTACATCTCGTATTCCAGAAGAATATGATAGGATTTAGAGAAGCCAAATAAAATTTGTCACAATTCCTAAAAAAAACACAATTCTGCAATTCTTAATAGTCCTGTCGATTATTAAGATTAATACGTCGTGATTCCTGAAGAACACAATATTGTCTTATCATATTCTAATTAAATATGATGTGCTCTTAATGAACACGATATATAAGATTTGTATCTGTATCTTCTTGAGGAAAAATGCAGTAAACAAAAATATTCTTAAAGAATATTCATATTGCTTATTATGAAGCAATTATATCTTTTTAATTTTCATTATATGCATTATTTAATTGTTATTTCATATTCCTAAATAATTCTTTTTTCTTATTCTTTGTCTTTGGTTGAGAATCTGATGTCTCTTGCTTAAAAAGTTTTAGTTATACTATTTTAAATACATTACTTCTTATATTGGACCAGAAGTTTAAAATTATAGAATTTTATAATTTGGCATGACCGGTTAGACCATCTCAGTTTGTTGATAATAAGAACTATTGAGAATCATGTGAAGAATAGAAGGTTCTTCCATTTAAAAGAATTCTAGTATGCTGCAGGTTCTCAGGCAATTTGATTATTAATAATTACTAGCTATTTGGAACTGAGTTCCAAATATATGTGAAAAATATTCAGGGTGAACCATGTGGGCCCATTCACCTTCCATGTAAACCTTCTAGATGCTTTATGAATTTGGATTCACTAGAAGTCACATGTCAAACTCGTAACCAAAGGTTTGCCAGGATAGTTGCTCAATTGATTGATTACGAGCAAAAATTTCTGATATCGAAATAAAGACATATGTATCTTGCTAGTGAATTTTATCCCAAAAATTATTAATTATTCATATATTTGTTGGGATATTAATTGCCTATATTTAGCAAAATAATATTACATGCCCCAAGTTATTTGCTACACCATAATTGAGAACAAATTATTTGTGTTTAAGTGATATTGATATTTCATTTGCAGCAATTTTCTTATATAACATGCCAATAGAGTATATGACACCCCCTATATTTGGCTGACAGGTAGAAGCCTCCATCTAAAGTTGATAAGTGCGATATATATAGTCGTTCGACCAAACGTACTAAGATGGATATTATTGTAATGCTGAAAATATACGATGGATTTTAATCCCTAATTGTATGCTTCGCCCATAAAGGATGATATATTGCATCATGCTTTTCTAACTATTTCTTAAATTAAATAGTCTTATCAGCATTAAGGGGAGAAATTGATAGTTGGTAACAAGTATATGAAATGCGTAATTGCAATCCCTACATGTATAATGCAAACTTGAAATTTGCAAGATTGTATGCATTTTAAATTACTGACTACCCAGTTACAATTAGATATAACAAGTTAAATGCTCCAACTTAGATTGATATAAAATCCTATAAGAGGATTTTTGTTATTAATGGCATGCCTGAAGCATGATATGGTCGATTCCAAAATAAACATAATTAGAAAGTGCTTAAAGAGGTTCAGATACGTGAAATTATTGAAATAAAGAGATCTCGATAAGTTATGTCTATACTGAGATTAGGTGGAATCGGAAAGTAATAATAGTCAACTATATATGCCTATGAGCTCAATAAATAGCGAGGATGATGAATCAATTTCATCAAAATTGTTGACATTGAATTTTGGCCAAGACAAAAAGACAATCCTGCAGATTGTTATAATGTCAATAATATAATGATCGATACTCATGCTAAAAAAGCATTAAGTATGTGGTGGATATTATTGAAACTTGAAGTTTAATTTGACTGGCAATATATGAAAATATATAATTAGAATTGTTATGTTTGAATGAAGCATATAAAGAACTTAAAGCGCTTGCATACATTACCAGTTAATTTGAGGGTGATACTCGTTGTACTCTTTTTTCCTTAACTAAGGTTTTGTCCCAATGAGTTTTCCTAGCAAGGTTTTTAACGAGGCAACATCGATGACATAACCAAAGAATAATGTACTCTTTTTTCACTTGGATTTTTTCCCACTGGGTTTTTCCCATGTAAGGTTTTAACGAGACATATTCTTTGTGTAATAAATATCTATGACACATATGATATTAATCCTCGATGTAAAACTCTTGAAGTATTGATATTGCCTGAAGCAGAATATATTTCAAAGTATTGAAGATGTTGGAGAGATATGGAAAGCTAAACACGAGAATCATTGTTGACTGAAATCAGAGGAAGCAGCTATACTCTTTTTCCTTCGATCAATTTTTGTCCCACTGGGTTTTCTGGCAAGGTTTTAATGAGGCAGCATTTCGGCACTCCAAAGTTGATCAGAATTAATTGTATTCTTTTTCCTTAGTTTGGTAGATTTTTCCCACTGGGTTTTTCCCAAACAAGGTTTTTGATGAGACAATTATTGTATAGGATACTCATTCAAGGGGGAGTGTTGTAAATAATTATTACATTTAGTGAATGACTGCCATGCCCCTGAAACCCTAGACTTGTACCTATAAATAGGTTGCTCTGGTTCTCATTTTGAAATACAATTCATGACTTTTCTCTCCAAATTTTCTCTCTATTTTCTGTTCTTTTCCTCTAGTTTATAACATATATCATTTTTTAAGGAAGATATGTGGGATTATTCATCAAAGCTCTCACCCACAAACATAGCATGAAACATCGGAATACAATCCGTCCACAACAATGAAGCAAAATTATCAACCGCAAATCTAGCAAGATTACATGTCAACTGCAAATCTAGCCAGATTACATGTCTTATTTTAATTGAACAGAATAATCGCAAATTAGCAACGAATTATTATTCTAACACAAACCAACCAAAAAAACCTAAAACAGACCAAATCTTTTATTCACTGATCGTGCCTAAAATTTTGGGAAAATAAAAATGAATGCTACATACTAAAATTTAAGTAAATGTATGCTTTTAAAAGAGGCACCAAGTGTAAGTGGAGCAAGAATAAAATGTTAAGTTAATAGAAGTGTAACTTCTACCCTTTCATGCATTTTTACGAATCGAAATGTTTATAGCTAAAGCCATATTAAAGTTTACGTCAAAATTGATCTTTGATTCGAGACTCACATGTAATTTTTTGTTCTATTTTCCAGCAATGGCAATCTATCAGAAGAAAAAAGAAAGAAAAAAGGGAGAAATGGACATGTGCAGGAAAAGATGAATGCTACATACTAAAATTTAAGTTAACATATGCTTTCAAAAGAGGCACCAAGTATATGTGGAGCAAGAATAAACTATTAAAAAAGATAATGAAATATAACTTCTACCCTTTTATGCATTTTTAATTAGGAATAAAAATGTTTATAACTAAAGCCATATCAACATTTACGTCAAAATTAATCTTCGATTCGAGGCTCACTTGTATTTCTTTTTCTATTTTCCAGCAATGGTAATCTACTGGAAGAAAAAAGAAAAGAAAAGGGAGAAATCGAAACATATAGGCAAAAGTGAATGCTACATTCTAAAATTTAAGTTATAATGTATGCTTTCAAAAGAGGCACCAAGTGGAGCAAGAATAAACTGCTAAATGTTGTAATACATCTCCTCTAGGAGGATTATCTGGCGTGTGCATCAGGCTATTTCTTTTCTTCACATTGGCAGAGCACTTCGCTTCACACACTATAGAGGGGACACTGATCTGGTTTCTAGATCTGTTTAGCATTTCTGTTTCCTCTCCCCTTCATTTCCCTCCTGTTTTGGTTTTTTGGTGGAGACCATCTGTGGGATCTCATAAGGTGAATACAGATGGATATGTTTTTGATAGGAGAGCTAGTGGAGGTGGTATTATTAGGGACTCTAGGGGGCGATGTGTTCGTGCCTTTTCTTCTGATTACGAGGAATGTATGATTTTGGAGGCTGAGCTTCGCGCTGTCGTTGATGATAGTAAATCTTTGATGATAGTTTACTGGCTAGGTCCCTTGGTATATCAAATTTATAGGTGGAGGCTGATTCTATGGTCGCTATCCATTGCATTCTTCCTTGGAATCTTTAGATCATTATTTGGCGCATTCATTAGCAACTACACATTGATAGAGACAGCCTCTCACACATTTTCCATGAGGGCAACTAGGTTACTGATGCTCTTGCTTCTGACTGCTGGACTAGATAGGGTTACACAAAGTATGGGGTTCATGATCTGCCTTCAGCGGTCCGTGGACTTCTACAGATGGACTGTCATGGTTTTCCTTCAGTCAGGGGTATATAGTTTCGCTTAATTCTTTATTTTTTGAGTCATGTGTACAATTACTTTAGCTATTGTTTTCTTTCTTGCTCTTACTAATTCCAGTGTTAGAGATGTAGTACCTCCTTATTTACTACTTTCATTTATTGTACATTCAATTGGAAGTAAGGTTTTATGCCCCCTTCTGGGTTGTACCATTTTTTGAGATATTAATATAAATGGTAGGGGGATTCCAAACCCCCACTAGCTAGGTAAAGCGGACGTCTAAAAACGACGCTGCAGCCTAATCGGTGCTTTGATTTAAAAAAAATAAGCCAAATCTCTTTGGTACATTCACAATAAAAAAAGATACATTGTAGGTTCGTTGGGTACACCATTTATGCCTCCAGTCAAATTCAATTTGGACATGGTCCCTAAGAAGAGAGGACTCCCACTACTGAAAAGGCTCAATGAAATCAGGGACCCTTTGTGCCGTAATGAAGGATCAAAGACAGCTGCCATTCAAGAGCTCGTCGGTTGGGAAAAATTGGGTAGATTGCACATGCCTACGGTCTACAATTATTTCCGTACAAAAGGGAAGAAGTTATTTTGGCCTTCAGTTGTTTGGAGTTGTTGTATTACCCCCAGGCATGCTTTCATTCTTTAGTTATGTGCTAAATCTAAGCTACTCACCAAGGACTAAATTGTGTATATGGATATGTGCAAGGATTGCAATTTCTGTCAAGCACAATCTAAAACACTTGAACATATTTGCTTTCAGTGCACCTTTATATCCAACATTTGGGGACAGATTAAAGTGTGGCTAGGCATTCGACGATCTATGTGTACCATTACTAGTGCATTGAAGTGACTGAAGAAAGAAGCATGAGGCGCATCATGCCGTAGCAAAGCTAAGAGGCTTGCACTGTCATGCATCATCTGCCATATTTGGACAGCATGGAATAAGCATATATTTGAAGGCATCCATCTTGAAGCTAGAGGCATTGTAGAACCATTATGTATAGTAATCAATACAGCAAATCATCACAAATTGAATTTTGAGAGATTTTACAAATAAATGAAAAACCCTCTTATGAATCCTTTGATTAACGATCGAACTATTGAAGTAGGGGCCACGTGGCTTGAATCCTAAACTTTAAAATTTGAATTTGATTTGTTGAAGACTCAAGCTTGTTGAATCTTCGAAGAACTTGGATTTCTAGACTTGGATTTGTCTTGAGGTTGATTTGTAGAAGATTTTGATGTTCCGGCTTCTGCTTGACTTAATTTAACTATAGAGTTTTTATGCTCCGGCAGCTTTGAGTAGATTTTGGGAGAGTTTTGGTATCTCCAGGTCTTCAGGGCTTTTGTGCTCCTCTGACTTGTGATTTTCATTGAACCAAATACCCCTATTTATAGGGAAAACCTAGGGTTTAAAGAAAAAGTAGGCCGTGAGCTAGACTTTGGACATAGGATGGGCCTTTAAGAGTAAAATGGGCCTCCTGCTGATTAATGGGCCTTTTAATTTAAACAAGAATTGCTAGCTTAAAATGTTTAAGTGAGCTAATTCATTTGACGTCAGCCCAATTTATAAAATAAACTCGTGAAAATTTTTATGTCAATAAATGCCCCCTTGGAATTTATCGATTGTTTATGAAAATAAATAAATAGATAAATCTTGACTACATTTAAGAAACTTTAAGTTAGAAAAAATTTGTTTGGACGGAACATCATATGACGAAATGCATTTAGAAGTTCTGTACACTCTTGCACAGTTGGTCCCTACCTATGAATTCTTGGCAATCTCATCCCTACTTTTAGGTTTTCTTAGCACAATTCATCCTTAATGCTAAATTACTCATTTATTAGAGGGGCGTTGTTGTCCACTTACACTATTAAGATTTAAAAAGATGCAAAAAAAGGTCCACAATCTGAATATAATTATTGATTGCATAAAGTAAAGTATTTAAAAATAAAAATCAGAAGAAAAAGAAAAAATTACAATTTACGACCCGTTTGGTTAGATTTATAAAATCAATTTATAAAAGGAATTTATAATGAGTGGAAATGAATGGTGGAGATTTAATTGAAATTTAAAATGTGTGGTGATTGTTGAGTAGTTGTCAAATCAACAGTCAAATGATGGTAGGTGAATTTATAAATTGCAAAAGTAAAGAGTGCCAAACAAGCTCTTATTTATTTTTCTAATCTCACTACTAATCTCAATTAATAACTTTTCACCTGAAACCACTACCGCTGCAAGTCTCCTTGATATTTTTTCTCTCCTTTTTTACCCAAAAAAGTATTTTTTGTTTAATTATTTTTATTTTTTCAATAATGCTAATTTATTTAGAAACCTTTATTTGCAATTGTTTCTAATTTCAAATGTAACTCGACAAAAATACCCTTGTAATAAGGGATTAATTTAGTATGAAGGATGAATTGTACTAAGAAAATATAAAGGTAGGGGTGAAATTGTCCAAAGTTTATAGATATGGACCAATTGCACAAGTGTGTTCAACGGTAGAGACCTTTTGTGCCAATTACCCTAATTTTATTGTTCTAAAGAAAGGTCTATATAAACCCTAAAGGTTTTAATTCATCTACAAATCTTATTCTTTATGAATTCAAAGCAAACCAAGACGTAACCATTGTTGCTCGTGCGCACCCTTGTTTGGAGTACGCACTTTTTAGTCCATGCATAAACTGCATGCTTTGGAATTTGGAGACAATATAATGGTTGCATCCGAGATTGAACTTTGATTTGGAATTGCATGCTTTTGCTTTTCCTCAATTTCAGTTTATTTTCTTCTCTCTCTCTCTTCCTTTTTTTTTTTAATTTGGAAATTTTGGTTTTCAAGCATTCGTCAAAGACCAAGAATTAACCCTTTGCGACGTACTATGTTAAGAGTGAAGGTAAAAACCCTTAATCCAATACATCTTATATCAAGAGTAGGGGTTGGTTTAACGTCTAATACATTTTATGCTTAGAGAGCGTTTTCACGCTAGGCACATCTTATGTTAAGGACGAAGTCTTTTAAAATTTTCAAAATTTATACACCTCTATTGTTAAAGCTAAGAACTGTTTAAGGTCAAACACATCTTATGTTAAAGACTTGTTTACGTCCAATACATCAGCTGTTAAAGACCGATGTTCTAGACTAACACATCTTTCGTTAAGGATTTGAAGTCTTGGCATTTTTTCCAACGTGTCTTTTGTTAAAGGAAAAACTAAACTTTTGTCCAATACACCTAATGTGGAAGATTTAAAGTTTTGGCTTTGTAAAATTTTGTTTGAGTACAAAAATTTAAAAGCACCCCATTTTTTGTTAATTTTGATGCTTTTTTTTTAACGTGCATCTCCTTTTTTGAAATTTTTTTAATTGTTTCTTGGTCTCCACATTTCCATGAAATTTTCTCCTTCATTTTTTTAAAAGTTCGTTGATTTTTGTTTTGTTTTATTTTTTGTCTCACGTCCCACCTTCGATTTTTTTTTTTTGGGTTTCTGTTTCAAATTTGATTTGATTTTTTTTGGGTTAATTTTGCTTGAATGACTAAATAAAAATCCTAAAGTTAAGACGAATTTAGGCATGCACGAAATAATTTAAAAGATTGGGCAAGATGTGTTACCTTTACTTTGGAAGTGTTCATGTCAACAAACGCATTAGATTCAGACTTTGGATCCATAAGGCACTGACAAATTCTTCTTTCCTCGTTGATCAAGATTGCTTGCATCGTGGATTTTCAAATGCAAGGCAATTCAAGCTATCAAGATCCTCCTCAGTTTTCTTTACTTCATCATTTTCTCAGCACTTTGCAACTGCTCTGAATGGTTTTGTCGATGAAAAAATTCTTGATGATGACTTTGAGGGAATTTTGATACTTTAGGTGCACTGCGCTCTTAAAGATGGAAAAAAAACTTTAATCAACTCCACTTTGATGATTTTAAATGTCCATCCATTCTTGAATGAACACATTTGTGTATTTTTTTAACTCTGTCTTGGAGGAGTCAAAAGTTTCCTTTTTGCCTGTTGAGACTGATAGGAGGTTTGGTGCTTTTAAAAGTATTGAAGAACTTGTTTTCTCCAAGGACCTTCATAGGAAATATTCAAGTAACGTTGGTGGAGGAGTTGTAGCATCCAACTAGAATAATTTAATTGAAGAAACTTTCGATGGGGAATTTGAAGTAATTTTTGGGCTTTCAAAAGTTAACATAGATCCCTGCTCAGGTAGCCTTAGACAATGTGCCTTTGAAGACTTTGATTGTTGTCTCTTCTTCCATTGTGGATGTACAGAAATTGGTCCTAGTTTGCTCCATCATTACCAGACCTTTTCCAAAGATGATTCAAGAGTCTCCCTTTCTTGTAGCTGTTTTGAGAAAAGCCTTATGCAGCTGCTGTCCTGACAAGATGCTCAACGAAACTGGAACATGACTTTACCAACCTCAAAATTTGGTGGGATGATAATGTTGGAAACAAGAAGAAAAGAATAACAATAATTTCAAAAAAAAAATTATTTTCTTTTAAAACATGATCGATCTGGATGTTTAATTCAATATGACTAATTGCCTAAAGAGAGTATAGAAGAATATACCTTTGATAAGAAATTAATCCTACGAACAATCTGGTAACAACTGCTAACTCCCAACCTTTGTATCTTCTCAGGAATGCTTCCAAGTCTGGGATTACACCGGGGAGTGGGCACTGCTAGGAATTAAATAATACCAGACACTAGACCTGAACCGTAGAGAATTAATTCTCTACAAAAATATTGTAGGGGGTGCGGCTCTTCCTAGGAATAAGAAATAAGACTGCCCCTTCCCTATTTATAGGGAAAAATCTAAGGCTTTTTCGTGTCTTGCAAGACAGGAGAGTTCTATTACTAATAGGTTTATGTAAACCCTAGAATTCCTTTCCAAGTGAACTCTTTGGCTTTCTAGAAGCTTCCAGAGGAACCCAATCAGATTTACATAATTAGGCTCCTAATAATTAAATCCAGTCAAACTAATCCAAACTATTTGATTTAATTATTAATAATTCGTACACTCCACCAAAGACGAATTATTACAACTCCTAATTATATAAATAATCATAGGAGTTAAAATAATTAATTCCACAATTAATTATCCTCTTGACTTATCAATCTGACAGCTGGTCCCCTTCTTATGATCCGATAATTAATTAGTCATGCACTTGATCGTATCACCTAATTAATTATACGCTTTGCTTAACTCTCAATCATCACTGCTATGATTTCTATTTAGCATAGTCCACTAAATACCAACTTTAGATTCCTGAAATCATACTTCCAGATGATTAATTTAAGCAGATCATTTAATTCTTTATTCAAGAGCAGCAGATTCCTTTCGCAGTACACATTCTATTATTTCACTCTCCTTTCGTTCATAACATGTAGAGTATTAGCCAAATATTTATTCATTCTCATCCATAGCATATCTAAGTCCCTTAAGCTTGCTCCGTAATAGAACCTACCTGAGACATATTGAGACTAACCGTATGACAGTCATGTGGAACTTTAATTCACGCGCACAGTCATGCGTTCTAATTAAATTCACACAATGGTCCTGTCCAATATACTTTCTCGAAATATATCAATGTCACCATTCGTGACCTCAGCCAGTCGTGACGATCAAGATAAATCGCCTACTTTATTAAGTTAGAGTGATAGACAAATGAACCTTAATAGAATAAAGTGTCAACCTTTACTCTTGGTTCAGGACTAATATTTATGGTTGAAATACTAAATGCATCTTATGTACTTCCAAAGTACTCATTTAATATTTTCTCAAAGCAACAAATGGCACTTCATTAACACTTTTTAATTAACAAGTTTACAAATAATAAACATCGCATTTATTCCATAGATAAATAATTGTTTATTTACAATTCAGTTAACTACACTTTATTGGGCATAAATCCCAACAATGCTCCCACTTACCCTAAAGTGTATGTTTCATGTCATGCGTGCCCATAGCATCCAAGTGACCATTGAAGCTCTTAGCTGGTAAGCTCTTCATAAATGAATCAACTAGGTTATCTGCTGAGGCAATCTTGTAAACCGTCACATCCTCACGCTGGACAATCTCTCTTAAGATGATAATTTCCCTCAATATGTTTCCCTCTTTTATGGCTTCTTGGTTCTTTTGCATTGGCTACTGCCCACTACTATCGCAATAAAGCATAATAGGGCAAGTTGAAGCAGGCACTACCTCAAGTTCCGCAAGAAACTTTTGAAGCCAGACGGCTTCTTTTGCTACCTCACAAGCTACAACATACTCAGCTTCCATGGTGGAGTCCGCGATGCACGATTGCTCCACGCTCCTCCATACTACAGCACCGCCACCAAGAGAAAACACCACCTCTGACATGGATTTACCAGAATCCACATCAGACTAAAAATCTGAGTCAGTATATCCAACTGAAACCAATTCCTGAGCCAAGTACACTAGCATATAATTGATTGTTCTCTGAAGGCGCTTGAATATATGCTTTACTGCTACTTAGTGCTCAAGTCCTGGATTTGATTGAAGCCGACTCACCATCCCAATAGCATAACAAATGTCTGGTCTAGTGCAAAGCATAGCATACATGAGACTACCCACTGTTCTACCTCATCTGGGGACTTAGGACACTGTCCCTTTGATAGGTGAACTCTATGCCTGAAAGGCAGAAGCCCTTTCTTGGAATCCTGCATTGCAAATCTGACTAGTATTTTGTTTATGTATAAAGCTTGTGACAAGGCTATTAGCTTATTCTCACGATCTCGTATGATCTGGACCCCCAGTATATAGCTAGACTTACCCAAATCCTTCATACAAAACTGTTGGACCAACCACGCTTTCATAGCAGACAACATTCCTACATCATTTCTGATAAGTAATATGTCACACACATAAAGCACCAGAAAAACTATCTTATCTTCCTGCTTCTTATAGATGCAGGGTTCATCAAAGTTCTAATCAAAACCATATGTTTTAATCACTTCATCAAATCTTTTATTCCAAGACCTGTATACTTGTTTAAGTCCATATATGGACCTCTGCAATCTGCAGACCTTTTGTTCATGTCCTGAAGCAACAAACCCGTCTGGTTGCACCATGTAGATACATTCATCAAACCGTCCATTCAAAAATCTAATCTTAACATCCATTTGCCAAATTTCATAATCAAAATAAGCGGCAATGGATAAGAGAAACCTAATGGATTTAAGCATGGCAACCGGAGAAAATGTCTCATCGTAATCGATGCCTTCTCTCTGGGTAAAACCCTTAATCCTACTTTGAAGGTTTCAACCTTCCCATCCACTCATCTCTTCCTCTTGTAGACCCACTTGCAACCTATGGATTTTATCCCTTCGGGTGCATTCACAAGTTCCTAGAATTCATTTGAGTGCATTGACTCCATTTAAGAGTTCATTGCATTTTTCAAGGACTCTGCATTCGTATCCACATCCACATCCTCCATTGCTTTGTTGCACGTAGTCGGATCATCTTCTTGTTCTGTGGAGATCGCCATATAGGATTCTGCCACTAACAAGTACCTTACAGGTTTCCTCATGACCCTCTGACTATGTCTAAGCGGTAGAGCTTCTTGGACCCCTTGATTGGGCTGTGCAACTTCGATTCTGGTATCTGCCATTGGTTCGACATTCTCTTCATCCATCTGGTTAGCAAATTGAGGTAAGCTTTCTTGAGGCAAAGCCTCTTCGCTCCCACTCAATTCCTACACTTTATGGATCCTCCCACTTAGATATTCTTCATCAGGAATCTCAGGTTGTGTTCTCGGACTAGATGACTTAGGACCAGGATCCTTCATCTCGTCTAACACAATACTGGATTTAGATCCTTGGTCTTCTATATGCTTGTCCTGTAGCGACCCGAAAATTTTAGTATTTAAAATTTTATTTTCTAAGGCATGTCGCTATCACCTTATGCCAATTTAAATTTCTTATATTTAATTATACAATTTACACAATATGTTTTAAGTTAGTTAACTATGATCTAATTTTAATTTCGTTGTTATTATTATTATTATAATTTTTTTTTTTGTAAGTTAAGCACGTGAAAGGTTGTATATTGCGATTCATATTTTAGTGTTAATTTTCGTGAACTTATTTCCTTTGACCTAATCCAATTTCTTATATTAAGTCCAATTTATCTTACAACTTAATTTAGCCGGGTCCAAATTTCTATTTGTCAAATCCAAACAATTCTCTAGTCTCATTCAACATTCTTTTTGTAAGCCCAAACGAGTACCCCATATTCCACATAAGAAATTCTTTAAGTTGTTAAATTATTTTGTCTTGGCCTAGTCGAGCCCAAACATGGAGGCTTGAACTCCAAGAAATTTCTCCATATAGATGTTAGGGTTTAGGAATTTTTCCTTACCTATTTATATACGCACACGTCCTGACCCTAAATGTCATTGCGGTTGGAGAACGAATTCGGTGAATTCTCATCTTCTCCACAGTATTCCACGACCATTTCTCATCTCCCACCCACCGAATAATTTTCTCCTTACGCAATTGATTTCACATTCCACCCACCTTACGCAATTGATTTCACATTCCACTCACCTACCGCAATTGATAACATATGCACATATAAACATAATTTTTATACCCCTTCATGGGCAGAAGTCATATATACACACACGGTGGAACACGCACTATCATTCGCATGGAATTCATGCACGTTCACTATATTCCTCTTCATAATATATCAACCACCGCCTTCATCGGTTTCATTTATTTAGAAAACGAATTTGACCCGAGAACTCTTGCACGCACACCTACTTTTTTCTCTCGAAGATGTAGAGTTGAGAGGGGTGTCATGTGTTAAATTATTTTCTTTCTTTCACTTTCAAGAGTTTCATACGTTTTAAAATTTTGATTTCAATGTCGGCAGAGTTTTTAATCCTTTCCAAGATTTTTCATATTAGACAGAGAAGCTTTGGTTAATTATTACGTTTTTTTTATATAACTGATTTTTATTATTGTTCATATCATTATTATGTGATATCTTTGTAGTATACTAGCCTCTAGAAACATTATTTCCAACTCCTATAACTTATTTCGGGTCTATTCAAGTTAACAAAAGCCTTTATTTTATTTATTGATTTATTTTATTTAGATTGATTCTAACTAAATTATTTTCAATAATAAGTATATCATTTGGAGTTAGTATTTAGCCACTACACTTCAATTCACGTTTTATTTATTTTGAGTTAGTTTAGAATTTCTTTATACTTTGAAACACTAAGTGAGATTTATTTATTCTTTATAGACGAGGAGTGAAGAATCTCACGCTCGAAGAACTTGAGGTAGTCCCATTTTTCTAGAAAGAGTTATTTTCAAAAGTATGCGCAAAATTAATTGATCTGTGCTATCAGTATGCATGTGAATATGTGATCTATGTGTTTATAATATACATAAGATTATTTGCCTTATGCTTAAGACGAGACGAGAATATTTATGATATCCATACAATACTTAATTACTATGCGCTAGTATTTATATGCTTTATAGCATGAGACGAGAGTTGGAAACCTGCATTTATCATACGATGCTTATTTATGAGTAAAGAACTTTTCTGCGATATTCATGTAGTTGCATATTTATATGTGTATTTGTGGTATAAGTTAATTAATTTGCGCCGAGACTACTGAGTATTTCTATGAAATACTCATCCTTTCAAATTACAATATTTTGCATGTTCAGAATCAGAGGAGAGGCGTTGAGTAGTGGTGGCATCGAATTAATTTAGAAATTTATTTTAGAATAAATTAAACATTTTTACTTGTTCCTGAATATTTTAAATTATTTATTTCTTGACATTAATAAGTTCTTTTTTTTTCAGGATATTATTGTTTCCAAGATCATGAGAATTATTTTTCCGCATATTTTACCCACTTTTAATTTGGTTATTTTAATAAGGAAGATAATATTGTTAACGTCCCGGGTGCTTAGAATTCGGGGCGTTACATGTCCTCTAAGAAAGTTGTATTTGTTGAAACAAATACTTTCTTATCCACAAGACTATAGAAATAATATCTCATTGTTACTTTTGGGTAGCCTACGAATAGGCATACTTCAGTCATTGATTCCAACTTCTCAATCTTTCAGCACATGTGCCGGACAACCGCAAATATGTATATGGCGCAAATTTTGTTTACGACCATTCCATAATTCCAAGGGGGTTTTGAAAACTGACTTAGATGGTCCCCAAAAAGATGCGGTAGTGTTGAGAAACTCATCATTGATCGTACGATGTCTAACAAAGTTCAGTTTCTTCTTTCTGACACATCATTCTGCTGGGGTGTCCCCCGGGCGGTTAGCTGGGGTACAATCCTATGTTCCTATAGGTGCTTTTTGAATTCACCCGATAAGTATTCACCTCCTCGATCTAATTGAAGGGTTTTAACACTTTTACCTAATTATTTCTCGACCTCAGCCTGAAACTCCTTGAATTTTTTTTAAACATTTCAGACCCTCGAGTCATTAAGTATACGTGGCCATATCTTGAGCCGTGAGCTGTGAAAGTCACAAAATACTCATGGCCATTTTGTGTTGGTGTGCTCAAAGGACAACAAATATCGGAATATACTAATTCCAAGACCCCACTGGCCCTACGACCCTTTGCAGAAAAGGTTCTCTTGGTCATCTTACTCTCCAAACAAGACTCATTGGTTGAAATGGACCTGACCTCTAAACCAGTTAAAGGTCCGTCCTTGGGTTCATGTTGATGTGTCCAAGTCTAAGTTGCCACAGGTGAGTCTCATTAGTTGAATAAATACTTTGTTTTTCACCAAAGCTGCATGATGTTCTATGGTAGCAGGCTCTAACACGTAAAGGCCGTTGTTGAAATATCCAATTATTGGCATAAATCTTAATAGATAATAACCAGAGTGTTTGAGATTTGATTGTAGATTCACCACAATGAAGATAAGGCTTAAGCAACGAGCTCCTTTTTGAAGATAAGATTGGCCAACTGACTGTTGAGCTTAAGCAATTCCATGATAAGCTTCAAACTTGTGATTTAAAGATGACCAAGCTTGGGACACTTGACTTTCATTGGAGCCAGTCAAAGATGCCATTGGTGTAGATCCATCAAAAAAAAAAAAGAAAAGCACTTGGATATAGCTTTCCGCCCCTTACTGATGGTACCTTATTTTTTTCTTTTGGTGCAATAACATTGATGGTTTTTTTTTTTTTTTGAACCATCTATCTCACTTTATTTCAAAAAACTTATGATCAATAGAAATATAGAAATTTATTTATTTAGCGACTAAACTTTGAATTTTTTTTTTAATATCCAAGCTGCCTATATACCATTGAAAGGGATCAAGTCAGACGTAGTTCAATACAAGACTTTTCTTTTGTCTCATATGAGTTTTATTTTTTTTATTTTGAGCCGTTCACAGTTTATCCTCTTGCGGGCCAGGACAGTACCAAATATTTTTTGAAGAATAGAGAAAGGACTCTACGCATAAAAGCACTTAAAGAATTTTCCATTGATAGGGCCGATCCGTAATCCATCCTTGTCCACAATCTTGTATACTCTATTAGTGAATGCTTGAGTCATTACATAGAGACCATCCCATTTTCATTGAAATTTGCCCTGGCTTTCTTTGTGATGATGATTGGTCTTTTTACATAGAGCACCAGATTTCCAACTTGAAATGACTTGGGTCACACTTTGTTGTTGAAGGACTTGGCCACTCTAGCTTGGTAGCATTCCAATTACATTTAAGCTTCAAGCCTCTTTTCATCCAGTCCTTCCAACTCTTGCATATGAAGATATGCATTTTCATTTGTTGTTAGCTCTTCTTGGATTGCGAGTCTCAATGATAGGATTTGACATTCCAAAAGGAGTATAGTTTCAACTCCATATAGAAGAGCATATGGTATGGCTTGTGTTGGAGCTCAACAAGTGGTGCAGTAAGCCCACAAAGCTTCTCCGATTCTTTCATCCCAGTCCCTTTTGGATTTCGATACAACCTTTTTCAGTAGGCAAATTTGATTTTTATTGAATCAAATTGTTTCAGGAGGGTTGATGCGTATTCATTGTACGGCTTCATCTATCAGTTTTAGACTTTATATTATGATAGAAGCTATTTGATAATTAACTTGGAATATCTAAAAACTTCAAGCTGGTTGATGCCTATGTCCAACACTATTTCTAGACCGATAATGAGAGCTTGATACTCTGCCATATTGTTGGAATATCTTTCTGTCAAAGTGAATGCATAAGGCATGACCTAATCATGTGGAGTGTTGAATACTTTTGTCCCAGCACTATATTTTTTAGCAGCTCCATCGAAGAATAACATTAATGATGGCACTACTTCAGTGTAAAAGATTTCTTTGTCAATATGGTCTTCAGGGAGTTCCCATTTTGCTGGAACTGGATGATCAGCAAGAAACTCGGCCAAGGCATGTCCTTTGATGGACTTTTACGGAATGAACTTGATTTCAAATTCAAACGACATGAGTGCCTATTTCCCTATTGTTCCGGCTAAAATTGGCCTTGACATAAGGTATTTCAAAGGATCGACCCTTGAAATAAGATGAATCGTACGTGCTAGCATGTAGTCTTTACTTTTTAGTTGCAAAGATTAACGCTAGACATATTTTCTCAGTGTGTGATATTTTAACTCAGCACATACCCACGTTCTGCTCAAGTAGTAAAGGGTGATTTATTTTCCTTCATCACTAACTTGGGCAAATAGTGCTCCTAATGAGTGTTTCAATACCGCAACATAAATGATCAATGGTTTTCCTGGAGTTGGGGCTGTGAGCACTCACAGATGAGATAGATATTGTTTGATTCTTTGAAATGCATTCTTGCAAGCATCATCCCATTCAAATGGCACATCTTTCTTTACTAGCTTATCGAACGGATGACGCTGTCCAGCGAGATTTGAGATGAACCTCCAGATGTAGGCAAGCTTTCCCTGGAGTCTTTTCAGTTCACGCTCGTTGTTTGGCTCTAGTATATTGACTATAGCATCAATTTTTTATTGATCTATCTCAATGCCCCGATGTCAGACAATGATGGCAACGAATTTTCCAGAGGCGATGCCAAATGCACATTTTAACGGGTTCATTTTCAACTGATACTGACTTAGTCTTTCAAACATATCCCATAAGTCCCGGAGATGATCACCTCATTTCTTTGACATGATTACCAGGTCATCGACATAACACTCTACCTTTTGTGCGTCATGTCGTCAAAAATTTTCTGTATTACCCTTTTAGCAGGTTGTCCCTGTGTTTTTCAATCCAAAGGGCATTACTTTGTAGCAGTATATTCCTTTGGGGGTACGAAATGCTGCAAGCTCTTCGTCTTTGGGATTCATTTTGATCCGATCATACCCAGATGACTTATCCATGGAAAAAAAGTCTCATGCCCTGTAGTTGCATCGACCATCAGTTTCATTATTGGTAACTGAAAATCATCTTTTGGACAAGCTTGGTTTAAATCTTGAAGATCAACACATGTTCTAAATTGTCTATTTTTCTTTTGAACAGGGACAATGTAGGCAATCCAAGTAGGCTATTTAAATCCTACTTCGATAAGCTTGTTTACTTCAACTTTAGTTTGAGGAACTAATTCTGGACGAAACCTCCTCTGATGCTGCTTGACTGGAGGAGCATCATGCTTTATAGCTAGATAATTGGCTACAACTTTGGGATCTAGTCCTGGCATTTCTTTGTAAGAGTATGCAAAAACGTCTTTGTATTCTTGCAATAGTTTGAAGTACTAAGCTTCTTCCTCTTGACTGAGAAGAGCACTAACAAACACTAGCCTAGGATCTTCATCAGTTCCTAAATTCAACTGCTTCAAGTCATCTATAGTTGCTTGCCCACCTTTTTTAAATGTCAGTGGAGCTGGTTTAGGTTCCTTTGCTTCTTAGAATTCAGATCCTAAATTGGATGTTTCTTCAAAAGCAATATAGTTGACGGAAACTTCCTTTTCATTTGCCTCTTTATTTTAACGCACTTTAGATTTTTTGCCTTTGCATCTAGTTTTTAACTTTTGTGGTTTTAGACTTAGGTTAGCAATTTTTACTCCTAGTCCAGAAAATGCAGATTGCCGTTGAGGACCTTGCCTTTGCTCAAGATCCGTGGTGGAACCGTTACCGTGTAATCTTTGGAAGACGGATGGTTTTTCTTTCCGGTCAATTGTTATTGAAGCTCTCTGTTTAATCAACTGAATACTGATGTTTTAGCATTTTTGCCCTCCATTCGATCAAACACTGACTGCCGGGGCCCTTCTACAACCTTATCAGGAACTTCGACGATCTGGATCATGACTGGATTTGAAGAGATTTTCTTGACCATGATTCCTTTTGGTCAACTTGGCTTGTATTCCAACTGATACTTTGGTTGAGATGTATTCCGTCCTTAAGGAACACGTCCACTCGCAAGGACAACATCAAGATTACCCAATTTTCCATGTTCTCCTTTTCCATATCTTGCATTTTCAAGTAATTTCTTAGCCCAAGGATTATAACACCCTTTGAAGATTTGCTCAATGTTTTTTCTTCAATACTTAACGATTTTTGTTCCATTTGAAGTTTTGATGAAGATGTTGAAGTTTTGTTGTCTCCTGAGTCTTGGACGATTTGGTGAGGCAAGACTACCTTTGGAATCTTAGGTAGTGGGAAAGTTAATGACTTGCCACCGTTTAGCAACTGATACTGTTCATGTTTTGATCTTCCTTCGCAGTTAACTTTTGATTTACCTGTGATAATTCGATGGGGCAAAATTGGAGCAACTTTAGGATATTTGCCTTTACCATCTTTGCTTTTGAATCCAGATGCAAACAAACTTGATGAGTGAGATTCTTCATTCCCCAAGTAGATTTTGGCATCTGCAAAATAGGATTCTGCAGATGCAAAGCCATTTTTCAAAAGGCTCTAAATCAGCCAGTACACATTTTACCTTCCCGTCTTAGCAGTGTTTGAAGCATTGATGCCAAGTTGAAGGCACCACTCTAGTTTCATGCAACCAAACTCATCCTAAGAGTAACTCGCAGGATGTTTTGGCTTAAATGACATGGAAGAGCACGGAGGAGATTAGCTCTCCAATTCGCAACTTTAGGCGGATCATGCCCACTGCTCCTTGACCCTTTTGGTTGAACCCTTGGATCATGATGTTGCTTTTAGACCGGACTCTTACTTTATACCAATCTTCTCCATCGGTTTTATTGGCATAATATTTATAGTAGAGCCACAATCTATCAATATCAGGTAGAATTTACAATCTTGAATATGACCGCTTACATATAATGGCATGTTATGCAAAGAGACCCAGGTTGTAAGTCTTCATTAGTGAATGTGATGGTTGCCATGCAGTCCTGATGAGTTTCAAATTCGGCAAGTTCTATGGCGTGATCCTAATAATTTTTTGGATCAATCAATGCGGAAACTAAAGCCACACAATTATCAAATGGCAGTCTCAAATCTTCTAACAATGTTGTATCAGAGAGAAGGGTGTCCAACTATGAAGCTACCTTCTTCATTTTGGAAATTCCATCTGCAGTACTTTTCGACTCCTTCTCTTCATCTACATTAGTGATATTGATGCCAAATTTCACCTTCGGCTCAACAAACGATATTTGTAATTGTGGGAACTTGTGTTCGAATCGGAATCAACAATAAATGCGAATGAAGGCAAGGAATGTTGTAACTTTTGAAAATAAAAGGAAGACTATAAGTGTGTAGAGACAATAGTGATGAGGTTTTTGATGTCCTCTCCTCTCATTCTTTCACCTTTGCATGCCTCCATTTATAGTGTATTGCTTATTTGCATGGGGATAATGATTATATGCATTTAATGCTGAACCCACTGGGATGACATACATGTCAAATCGGCTGGGATTAATCCTTCATTTTTTGACTAATGGTTACTTAAGTCATGCGTGGGGCAGATGACCATCGCTTCACATTTAATGTGGGTATTCTATCAGCCGTATGTGATAAGATTTCCCACGTGGGTTCCCATACTGCTCAGTCTGTCAACTTGTTTGGTCGCGGCGCTATGTCGGGTCGCCGTATGGGCGCTCAGACGTCCTGGACCATAGGAGTGCTAGAGAAGACGCTCGAGGACAATAATCAGGGTCCTTGCTTTGTGGCAACACAAAGGATTGGGTTACCCGAGTCTTGAGGACTTTATCACGTACTATGTGTTATGGCCCTCACCTGCTAGAAAAGGGTGGTTTAACCTAGCTGTACGGTTTAAGGCTGGGGCCTTAAACCTCTGGGGAAACTAAGTGAAAGGGGCATCTGAATCCGGCCCCAGTTGGAAAGAGAGCTGGTTCTGGTAGGGGATGAGTGGAGAAGCCCTCCGGGTTCCAGTGGCGAGAACACGACCATTACCACGAACTTCATGGAAACCAGTAAGCATATTTTTGACAAAGCTCCCTCAACGGGCTGACTCACTGACGCTTTAACTGTATTTTCTTCTTTGTCAGGTGTCGAGCGAGGCCGAGAACTTTTTGCACTATTTCGGGAGCCGAGTTGAAATAGTCGCCCAAATGTTGGAGCATCATCATCACGTCATAGATCTGACGGATGAGGATTTCCTCGTACTCACCTGCCTGTCTGCTTCTAGGTCTGAGCACATTTCTAGGGATCCGAGCAATTGTAAGCCGCTCTTCTATATACCTGGACACCTTACCTTTCGAGCGCTTCCTTGGAACCTGACACTTATTTCTTTTTAGGGAAGAGATATCTCTCCAAGGGCCAAAAGCAAGCTATTCGAGAGCCCGAGAGGAACAGAGCGGCATGGGAAAAAAGGAAAATGGTGTGTGACAAGGACGAGGGGAAGAGAACTTCTGAGCAACTAAATGAGGCTTTGAAGAGGCAGGAGGAGAAGGAGAAGATGAGGCAAGACAAAGCTACCGGGAAGAGATCCATGACAGCTGACCAGGTGGCTATCTCCGAGCAACCCAGAAAGAGGCAGTTGGCCATCCGGGAGCCACTGGCTGGTCCTCCGCCTGCCCTTTCTGCTGTCCCTGCTGATGTTTCTCCGCACGCAGAATGACCTACTAAAGGGCCTATCGATATCTTGGGTGAAGATCTTTATCTCCCGGTGGAGCAAGCTAGACTAGTTGAGATAGAGAGATTATCGGTAAGAAACCGAAGGCGCTACTTAAGTTCAACTTGGCCAGGCAACCCTTTTCTGCCAGGGGCCGTTATGGACGCCATGAGTAGCGTGGCACGGGCCTATTCCAGGAAGTGGGAAAGTTTTGCGGCCACTTCAACGATGGCTAAGCTACTGCAGGCGAGTGCGGTGATGAGGGCTCGGTCGGCTATTCTGGATGAACACGCCATAGCCTGGGTGGGGCGCTTCTTTGGGGAGAATAGAAATCTCTCCGGCCAGGCGGTCAAGGCCAACAAGGTAAAGGAGGAGGCGGAGTTGGCCCTTAGGGAGAAAGAACAGGAGCTTTACGTGGCCAGGGAGGAGTCAGCCGATTTACGTACTGAAATAGAGGCTTGGAAGATAAAGTTCGAGGACCTGGTGACCTAGCTCGTAATAGAGAGGTCGAACCATGAGCAGGTCTTGAGAGAGGTTGAAAAAAGAGCCGCTGCTAGTGAACCGCCGCGTACCAGGAGGCGGTGGCTAAATACAACGCCTCTGAGGAGTTCAAGAGTGCAGGAGTTCAAGAGTGCTAACGCCGGTCTTTATTACGAGACGGCAAAGGAGATCTTGGGCAAGGTCATAAGGGAGCGTCTGGAGTGCGATCTGAGATTCCTCAAGGAGCAGGTCACCTAGCTGAAAGAAGAGTGTGGCTATATGATCTCTGATGACAAGGGTAAGGAGGTCGAAATCATCTCAAAAGCCCCTGCCCCAGCCGAGCTGCCGGGTCCTGGAAGGGAAACCGCTGGCAAGGAGCGTGCTGAAGATGCTAATTCCATCATGGGGGCCAAGACTGCAATTCCGGCTAGGGGGAACGTGGCCTCGTCCTCTGGAGGTCAAGCTTAGAAATCTCTTGTACCCCAGCTTTTCTCTTCTCCTTTTTGTAATCCTTGATAAATACAATGGGAATTTATTCTTCAAGTATGAGCTCGCTCGTATATTTGTCAAAGAAACACACCGTAATATCGCTCTTAGTTAGTGGAGAATTCATCTCTGTTTAGGCCCCCTATTTCTGGAACTTAAATATATCTTGTCTCAAGCGTAAGGGTACTTTTCGAGAATTTTGTCCGGGTCGAAGAATTCGCGCTCAACGACTAAAAGCTTGGGCGCTTGACTAAAAGCTTATTCTAGTCGTTGAGCGCGAATTCTGCCTTGTGTTTATGTTGAGAGGGGGATGATACATCAGAATAAACATTCGTCTTTCGAATTAACTATTGGGTCACAAAATTATGGCTGACGCATACAAGCGTATTCCTTTTTTTAGTCATGACCTGCCAGTTGGTATACAAAAGATTTGAAAAGGTGCAAAATGTAGAACTGATACCCAACTTTTACCCCTCTGCTTTTTGTTCTCAAGTTGACCTCCACAACCGGGTGGGGGGAATGCTCCCCTCAAGGGTTGGATGAAGATCCGGCCTTGCTCCTATGCCTCACGTGTTGACACTTTGGTGTAGGGTTTAAGGGTAGCTAATTCTTTAGCCCGTTGGGCCTGGGATGATTGTGTGAACCTTTGTTAAGGCGGCTGTTTCTTTCGCGTAATCGAGGTTGCATTCCCTTGATGCCCGCTGGTCGCTACACATTATACCCTTCCAGTAACAGGTTGGGAACTTCATAATGTAGTGGTAAATGGACGTCGCAGCCCTGAGCTCGTATAGAATGGCACAACCCAGAATGGTGTTGTGGTTCAAAGTCACATCTACTATAATGAAGTCCGCCATTATCCTCCTTTTGTAGGGGTCGTCCCCTAGTTCAATAAGGAGTGTGATATGGCCCTTGGCTTCCACATAGTCTCTGATAAAAACTCTGGAGTCTAGTTCCGTATGGCCTGGAAAGTCCGCCAATAAATGATGTTCACGGTGCTGCCGTTGTCCACCAAGGTCTTTTGGATTTTAACACCTAAGACCAGTATAGTGATGACCAAAGCATCCACGTGATGGTGTAACATGCTGTAAGCATCCTCGTCGTAGAAAGAGAAAGAGCTGGTTCCAGAAATAGGGGGTTGCGCCGTGAGCAGGTGGTAACAATTCTGGGCTTCTCTCATGAGACCTCGCCTTTGTCTCTTGGAACCTTCCATGCTACTGTTTCCAATAATCAGTACACGGATTTCGGCTGGAGGTTGGTTTCGTAGGAGCTGGGCGTTCAGGTCTGTGTAGGGACGAGCTTGCCGTCCTACCCTTGGTGATCGGCCACGTATTCGCTCAGATATCCCCATTCAATTAGCTTCTCAATCTCTTATTAGAGGGGCCTGCATTCGTCCGTGTTGTGACCCACACTCTAATGATACTTGCAGTATCTAGACTGGTCAGCTTTCTTAAAGGCCTTGTCTTAGGTAGAATTAGATCATTTTACAAGATACCATAGATGTGTTCGACTGAGGTATTGAGCTTAGTGAAAGGCTTGAACGAGCTAGATGATGTCTTGCCTCGTCGTGGGTCCTTTTTTGCCTTGTGGTCCTTTTTCTCATCCTTCGGGGTTTTCTCGGCCCGTGAAGTTCCTTCAATGGCTTTCTCGGTGCTGATGTACTTCTGCGCCCGCCTCAGAAGCTCCTTGTCAGTGCTCTGGGGATCTTTGTGCATGGCCCACTAGAAGCGGGTGTCTTTGTAGAGGCCCGACTTGACCGCGACTAGGAGTGATTCATCCGCCACCTTTTCCATAGTCGTGACTTGTTTATTGACGCGGTCCAAATATCCTTTGAGCGGTTCTGATTTCCCTTGCTTGACCGTCCCTAGCATTTCCTTGGGCGTGGCCCTCGCCTTGGATCCCAAAAATTGGGACGCGAACTCAGAGGAGAGTTGTTCCCAACTATGCACGGATCTTGGGGATAAGTTGCCATACGAAGTCTGAGCGTTTCCCTCCAAAGTAAGTGCAAAGGCTTTGCACATTATGGCGTGGCGTTCTGCAGCTCCATCCAGGACATGTATCGGTGGAGGTGCGCAATTGGGTCTGACTCTCTGCAGTAGGTCCCTATTTGAGGGAGTTTCATTTTAGACGGCATGACGGCTTCTCCAATGAATAGGTCGAAAGAGGATGGCTTTCCCCATAGATCGTCCACCCCTTTTCCTTTTGACTGTTTTTGCTCGAGGTCGCTTAATCGTTTCCTCAGCTCATCCAGCTCGTTGATCTGCTGGGGGGCTGGTCGTTGACCTGGCAGCGTCTCTGATGGGAGTTGGAAGCGTGACTATTTGGATTCGTTGGCGTAGGACTTCTTCTCATTGTCGACCTTGGACGTCTGGGCCCTTGCTGTGAGCGGGGTCCTAGCCTGGTAAACACGCTGCTCCCAGAGGTGTTCTTGTAGGAGGCGGTGCAACTCTCCCGTTGGGGGCTGGTTGACCGGAGTTTTGGGTTGGGGTAAAACTTAGCCTTCTTCTGACATGTTCTCTTTGAGGGTTAGCCCTCACTGGAGGCCTTTCAAGATTCTAAAGGCGCCAAGAAGAGTTGCCATGAGAGGGAGATCCTATTGTGTGCTGTTGAGAAGTGGGCGGGTTATGTTGTTGTAGAAGCCGGACTTCTTCGGCGAGGGCTTCCACTTGCCGTCAAAGCGTTTCGGTCTCTGTTGTAGCTGCCGATCGCGAGGGGCCAGCACTTGCAGAGGCTCGGTTTTTCCTGAACCCGGGGATAGTCCGGCATCATTGGTTCTTGTCTTTTGACTTTTGGAACGTCTTCCACTCATTTCCTTTTACCGGAGGTTAGATTTCACAGGAAGTTTGCCTCACACAGCTTTCTGTCGTCCCCATAGACGGCCCCAATTTGTTGATGCCAAATTTTACCTTCGGCTCAACAAACGATATTTGTAGTTGCGGGAACTTGTGTTCGAATCGGAATGAACAATAAACGCGAATTAAGGCAAAAAATGTTTGTAACTTTTGAAAATAAATGGAAGACTATAAATGTGCAGAGACAAAAGTGATGAGGTTTTTGATGTCTTCTCCTCTCCCTCTTTCACCTTTGCATGCCTCCATTTATAGTTATATTGCTTATTTGCATGGGGATAATGATTATATGCATTTAATGCTAGACCTATAGGGATGACATACATGTCAAATCAGTTGGCATTAATCCTTCACTTTTTGACTAATGGTTACTTATGCCATGCATGGGCAGATGACCATCGCTTCGCATTTAATGCTGGCATCCCATTAGCCGTATGCGATAAGATTTTCCACGTGGGTTCCCATTCTACTCAGTCTGTCAACTTGTTTGGTCGCGGTGCTATGTCCGGTCGCCGTATGGGCGCTCAGATGTCCTGGACCATTGGAGCGCTAGAGAAGATGCTCGATTCCTGGTCGCTGAATCAGGTCTCCAGGCTCTATGGTCGTTAGATCGTCTGGCCATTGGGTTAGGTGAGGCACATGAGGCCTACTTCCAAGACCCCATGCCTGTTGACCTTTGTTGACCTTCGACCTTCGCTGAATTTTATGGCCTGGTGACTACAAGTGACAAACAAAGTAAAGGAGTTTTGTTTGAAGAATACTTGAGGAAAATATTCTCTAAGCGTCACAAGTCTTGGAGAATAACCTGAAATTTCTTTCACTTGTGTAGACTTTGGGGCTATTTTAGCATGAAATTTCTTCATTTGAGTCTTCTGTGGCCGTCTTTTTTGTTTCGACCATTTGGATGGATGTGAAGGACTTGAAGGCTTTCAGCTTCATCATTTGGATGGATGTGAAGGTTTTGAAGGCTTTCGGCTTCGTCGTTTCACCAAAGTCCATCCATCTTGATTTTCTTCTGATATTGCCTTTTCAGTAGGTTGAACATCCGTTCGACATGCCCCCAGTTTTTGCTTTTTGGAAGAATATGGGAATGATTTTTTCTTTGTATTGTTTGACCTTCGATGTTGGTGCTTTTTCTTAGTGCTTTTTTATTTTAACGGTATACCTCCCACTACCAACTTCATCTTCTGTGTCAGAGATCCAGATGTCAAGGTCATCTGTCATGACATCATAAAAACTTGGCCAATTTGGAACGCGAGGTTCATCCATTCCTAGATAGATGTTCCGATCTAATAGTAACTTTCCCATTAACCTCAAATTTACCTATTTGACTCCTTCTGGAAGAAGAGGTCAGAACTTGACCAACTCAGACACAGGTTGTGCAGCTTCATATCTAAGTGGAAAGATGTTTTTGCTTTCCAAAATTGGCACTAGGTTGTATGAGCCGAATGAAATGATTGCATATTTAATAGTCGAATTGTCATCGTTTTCGAGCCTGATCTTGTTTTCTTTGGCTGACTTGACGATGAGGTCTTCTAGCATAAAGCATTTTTCAGCTAGATGGTTGATGATTTGATGGAATTTGGAGTATCTTGGGTTATCAACTTGTCTAACTTCTTTTGGTCTTTATGGTGCTGGAAGCTTGATTATCTTTTGCTCGAGAAGTTGATCTCAGATTTCTGAAACATCTGAATTCGCAAATGGATATTCTTTTTCTTCGAGCTATTTTAAAGTGCAGAAGCCCTTCTTTTGACCATTCACTAGGTTTGGTTTGTATTCAGGCTTTGCTTGTACACTTAATTTTGAACTTGTGTTTTGGAAGCTAATTTTTGTAGGAACTGCATAAACTGCCATGGCTTCTTTTAACTTGCTTGGTTAACCACTGTCTTTCTTTGGCTCATTCTTTACGTCTTTCTTGTCGCATGGGTCACTTGGCAAGTAACTTTTGTGCCTTACGATTTGGAGCACTAGTTCATGAGCTCTAGTGGCCAACTCTTCAAAGGAGTGAGGCATATTAGCTTAGAGATTGCAGAGTAACCCTCAATGCATGCCCTGAACATACATATCAATTGAGGAAGACTCATTGGTGCGTTCTTTGTAGTTAAAGACAGGAATTCTTCAGCGCTTGAATATATTCCACGACTGGTTCATCCCTATTTGCTTTGTTCTGGTGAGTTAAAAAAGACTTACAGTTCGCTTGGTGCTATAGAAGGGTGTGAGAAACTCATGTTCAAGTTGGTCCCAACTATCAATTGATCTAGCTGATAAGTCAGTGTAACATTCAAAAACGACACCTTTGAGTGAACGCACAAATTGCTTGACCAGTCATTATAAGTACCCGCGTTGTTGCATGGTTCGACGAAATAAGTTATATGTTTGTTTGGGGCTGCCCCTTTCCATCCAACAACTAGAATTTTAGATGTTGATAGCCAAGCAACATCTTTATTTCATCAATATGATGGTTGTAAGGCATGGCATACACCATTGAAGACTGTGGTGAACCTCTGTATTGTGCACGGATTATGTTAGCAATCATATGTTGTAATTACTGAATGGATAAAGATCCAACTGAGATTTTTGCGGTGTCACGTATCATGTTTTACACCACAGCTCAGTCATGTAGATCTTGTTTTTGTTTGTTTTCTTGAACTTCAAGCCCTTTAATTTGAGAAGAGCCTACAAGTTCTTTTTTTGGTTTCTGTTGTCAGATTTTGCAGTTCAAGCTTTTACATGAGCTCTGCGATTTAGACACCTTTTTCCTCCAAAGCCATGGTAAGTTTCTCAATAGCCAAGGCCATTTTTTGAAGCTGGTCGTCTACCTCTACCATCATGACTGGTGGGAAATATTCTTCAGATGAAAAATAATCAACCCATCTTCATGGATAAGAAGTTTTAATAGACCCTGAAACAGATCTACTGCTTGAAAGAGAGTCCGCCTTGGGAGTTTTTGCTAAATTCATAGATCTTTTCATAGAACTGGAACCAGTTGAGTTCTTCCGGTTTTACTCTAGGTTCTTGTTGCATGGAAAATTTTAGCAGGTACCCCCTAAGAAGAAACAGCAATTCGTTTTCCCTTATCATTTAACATGTTTTATTTTCTTGAAACTTGAGAGTTTGGTGATCGAAAGATGACAGGTAAGAAGGTCTCACCAGGCGTGAGAAGAAATTTGTAGAACAGTTATGTTTATTAATCAATACAGCAAATCGTTATAAATTGAATTGTGAGAGATTTTACAAATAAATGAAAAACTCTCTTGTGAATTTTCTGATTAATGATTGAACTGTTGAAAAAGGGGCCACATGGCTTATCTTGAACTTTGGAATTTGAACTTGATTTGTTGAAGACTCAAACTTGTTGAATCTTTGAAAAACATGGGTTTCTAGACTTGGACTTGGATTGAGTTTGATTTCTAGAAGATTTTGATCTTCCGGCTTCAGCTTGACTTAATTTAACTACAGAGTTTTTGTGCTTCAGCAGCTTTTACTTGATTTTGGGAGAGTTTTGGGCATCAGTGGGTCTTCATGATTTTTGTGCACCTGTGACTTGTGATTTTCATTGAACCAAAGGCCCCTATTTATAGGAAAAACCTAGGGTTTCAAGAAAAAGTAGGAGGGGCCTTGGCCCAGACTTTGGACGTAGGACGGGCCTTTAAGAGTAAAATAGGCCTCCTACTGATAAATGGGCCTTTTAATTTAAACAAGACTTGTGAGTTTAAAATGTTCAAGTGAGCTAATTCATTTGACATTGGCCCTATTTATAAAATAAAGCCGTGAAAATTTTTATGTGTACAGGACAGCATCTACAGAATTAAAACACGTGTATGCAAGGTTGTTTACCTTGAATACTAATGTTTTATTCCAATTTAAGACGACTTTAGTATCTAGTCTTTAGTTTCTTTTGATTTCGGCATTTTCTACACCGTCATGACTGCCTAGGTATGCCCAGATTAATTGTTCTCCCAGTATTTTGATCAATATATTTTCATTTACCGATCAGAAGAAAAATTAAGCTATTAAAAAAGATAATAAAAGTGTAACTTCTATTCTTTCATGTATTTTTAGGAATCAAAATATTTATAGCTAAAGCCATATCAAAGTTTGCGTCAAAATTAATCTTTGATTCGAGACTACATGTATTCTTTTTTCTATTTTCCTTCCATCAATGGCAATCTATCAGAAGAAAAAAGAAAGAAAAGAAAAGGGAGAAATGGACATGTGTAGTAAAAAATTGCAACGTGCGTTGTCACATTAACTAAAAGTTGACGAGGATAGATTGTATTGCATTTAGGATGATGTGCTGCGCAACTCAAGTAAGTCAGTTATAAATTACTATTATTTGGATTTAGAGATGCTTTGAGAATATATATACACATACTTTTTAGAAATGTTACAATAAACTAAGTAATAATCTCACACGGTTGATATAGGATTCACATGGTCCAATTACGATAAAATAAAGCGAAAAAGCCCTTTTCATGTGAATTGCTTGCTATAATTGGCGTACCGTGATCGAGAGGTGAGTACGTCTGAATTTATGAATGGATCTATATGAGAACGCATAGAATCGGGTAAGAAAAAAAGGCAAATGATAAAAGGCAGATGTGTCACCAACTGCCAATTGAAAAGCCATCGGTGATTATCAACGGATGGTCAAACGTGGTCAGTGATCACCGACGACCTTTGACTTGGCTTTGGTGATCACCGACAGTGACAAATATTTGTCAGCGATTACCAACGGTAACCTGATATCTACCGGTGATTACCGATGGATTACCAAAACTGGTCTATACGGTTCACAACTACCTACTTATTTTCGATGGTTGCATTAACTCTATTGATTTAACGATGGCAAAGAAGATTCTGATGGCCTGGCTAGGCAGTCGGCAATTACCGACTGTCACTTATTGAGGTCAGTAATAGCTTACAATGAGCCATACGCCGCCGGCAAGTATCGGCAACCACAAACGGTTCCTGATGTCCGTTGGTGATTATTGATAGATTCCGTTTGTGATTACTGACGGTTTCATCCACTGGTGCTTAATGACGCTGATTCGTAGCCGCTAATGATTAATGATGGTGGTTCGTAGCCGCTAGTGATTACCAATGGTGGTTTAGTACTATCGGTGATTACCAACGGTGGTTGGTTACTGTCGATGATTACCGACATATTTCTTGACCAAACATTAATCACCGACTGGCACATGTGGTTAAAAAAGTTGCACCAATTATTTGAACAAAAGAGACTGTTTCACGTGTTAGATTAGCAGACAATTCCTATATATTTTTTTTAGTATGTTGTCAATTTGCTTGAAGATGGTTTTACAAGTAATTTTTAGCTGTTGTAATCTACCCTATTTACCCTGAAGCTTGAGACATAACATGTGATAAGTCTATAGAAGGCTGCATTAATATAGTATTCACTATTATGCCAAGCAATGGTCATTTCAATGACCAGTGCTTTGTGATGATGATGTCAGTTAGTGGTGTGTTATCTCTATTCACGAATCTAGTTCCATCTCCAACCTTTTCCTCTACAAATATGGGATCTTCTAATCTTAACCACACTCTAAAAATTTTTTCGAACTATCTCGCTAATTCATAAGTTATTTGCGCTTCATCCAGCTTTGCTAGTAAGAACTGGCCGTTGTGTATAGATGAGTTCAGCCGCTGGAAGGAGGTACTGAAACATGAATTTACAAGCCACAAAGGTAAATTTGTTGTATTCTTTTATACACAAGATATTATCGACTAGAGGTATTTGTTTGTCACAGTTATGTAAATGGCCACAACAATAGTTTGCAGTACAAACTTATTGCCTGAAACAAGTTGCTAGGGATGAGCCTACCCAAGACATTGCACAACTACTAGAAGCGTTTCTATATGATTATCGAATTTGTATCGACTCTGTCCATGATATGGATGTTTGCAGGAATTTAATTGATTTTGGATATCTCCATCACAACACCGCTGCGAGGCCTATACATACTTACTGTGCATTCATCGCACTGCATTCCATGACAACTTTTACAATTGAGTTACTCCATCCATTTATCTTTTAGATCGGAGATGCTAACCATGAATACCTTGATAACTGTCATCAATCCCGTCCACGTTATTCACATATTCCTACAGAATTTTACAAAATGGGTAGCTATATATGGGCCTATCCTGAGTTAACATTGCATCACCAGATTCAGATTGTGGCCCTTCTTGAAGCTTCAGGCAGTAATTATCTTCCTACCTCTTAGTCCTGGTTTATGTGCAGCATGTTGTCCTATCTACTAACCTGCCTGGTACTTTTCTTCCGTATCCTTCGAGAGAACCTTTCTTCTTCCCATCTTGTTGTCGAAGAACCTATGAGGTTGTGAATGTTTTTGCTTTTTTTAGAGACCCAGAGTCCAAATTTGACCATTCTTGACTCAAATTCAAGAAAAATTCAATAATGTGTTATGTGGCCTCCCTATGGTATTTATTTTGGGTAGCATCTTCAACCTATTACACAAAATACAAGGAACTCTTTCAATGTTGTCTTCCATAACTGAATCGACCAGTCTCTTGTTTGGCATCTTCCAAGAGGATGTTGCCACAAAACTAATTGAATCGTGTAATCTATATTTAGGACAAACATATGATGGCATCGAAACTCCAAAATTGATTGACTATGAAAGCCACCTCACACAGCATGTAGAGTGGTGCTTTGTAAATCTAATGCATTGGTGGAACGGTCATAAAGCTAGATACCTCGTTCTATCTAGTATTGCACGGGGCATATTGATCATGCCTGCCTCAGTACATGGCATCAACAACAAGCTCTACTAGATGGCCACAGATCACGTCCAATCTCAGTCTCGCCGGTGAATGGAACTTGGAAATGAGTCAGTATGTGTACAGGCGCACATATGCGTCCAATAATGATTAGGGAGCTAGATCAATTTCTTACGTCTTATGAATTTTAGAATTACAATTGTCGTCTAGGAGATTGAGGCTCCATTCATGTTGTCATTTACATTTTGTTCTGTTGCCATTATGTTTAATCTTTGGGTCTCTCTTGTTTTTATTCCTCTATCTTTTTTTATTTTGCACTGGTACATGAAATATTGTACTTCTGCACATTATTAATAAAATTGGCTTTCATTTCAAAATGTGTTTTATCGTGTGAAATTTGCTCTGCAGTTATATATGCAATAGATGTTTCTAAATAATATAAATTACGTATAAGAAAAATATATTTTTTGATACATTCACCCAAAGCGTGTACGAATAAAAATAAATAAACGAAAAGAATCAAAGCAAGGATTTAACAAGCTGAAAATAACATCAAATGATTAGGAAGAAAGTTGTAAAGAGGAAATGGTTCTTAGAATGTTGCTGATAGTTTGCTCATGGCCGTCGTTTACTGTCGACAGCTGTGAAGAATCTATCGGTAATTATTGACGGCTAGAACGGCCGTCTGTAATTGCAAACTGAAACAATACCAGTAGGTAATTACTGACGTGATGATGCATTCCATCGGTGATTACTGACGGTATATAAGTCTCTGTTAGAAGTATTATTTAGTTAAATATTTTTTTATGGGTATTTTTGGTATTTTAACTTATTAGGGTTACAGTCTAGAGTTTGTCTTATCTTATTATAAATATTCGTCTTGTAACCGTCTTACCCATTATGTGAATGTGAAACCCTTTTAGTTTTCACTTAGTATCAGAGGATTCAATTTTGGGCTAGGTTTATCATTGCTTCCGTTTTCCGGCGAGCGGCATTTTGCCGCTCGTCCGGAGAAGTCTTTTGTTTTGTTTATTTTCGTTGTTGTCAGTCTTTGTTTTTCCATTTAGATCTACACTCATCTGGTGAAGAATCTTTTCCCTGATTTTCAGCCCCCCACTCAAAAGCAAAATAGGGCTACAACAGGTGATTCATTTGATGACCCTCTTTCACTTACTTAGCGAACATGGGTATGAACTAAATTGAAAAAATTATATATTGTATACATAACAAATAGATATTATAAGAATTCGATCATCAAGGGATGAAGAAGAATTACATAAGTTTTTCCATAGGAAGATGGGTTTTGGTACTGGAGCCAAAGATTGAGACTTGAAGCTACTAATCCGAGAGAAAACACTTGAAGCATGAAAAAGTGCAAGAAAATTTGAACTCTGACAGATCCATCACTCCTGATCAATGTGTTTGCTAATGTTCCCAGAAAGTTTGGTTGATTTTATGGGCTTTGTAGCCACCGGGTCGAAAAGGGCCAAAAGTCAACAACGGTCAACGATTGTAAGTTCTTGGGAGCCAACTCCGAGAGGTTCATCAAATTTAATGGCCTAGTAACCAAACGACCTAAAGGGGCCGTTTTAGCGACCTCTGAGGCAAGTCTCCATTCCTGTGTTCTTGAGGTTCAGGACGTTTGGGTGCTATGCTAATGAGCTCACAATGCCCCAATCCAATGCCACGATCTAACAAGTACGCTAGCTAAGCACCTGTTGGAGAACCCATGTGAGAGACCTTATCGCTTACGGTTGATGGGACTTTAGCATTGAATGCAAGGTAATGGCCACCGGCCCCATACATGACATAAGCAGTCATTAGTCAAAAAGTAAAGCTCAAATCCCAAATGACATGACTCAAAGGTCATTTGTATGGGCCCAACTTTAAATGCATATAATTATCGCCACCATGCAACTGGTAAAGGGGGGATTATAAATAGAGGCAAAAAAGTTGATAAAGAGAGACCCATATAAAATCTCATTATTCTTATCTTTGGTGCATTTGGTATTTTCCATTTATTGCAAGCATTCTTTGCCTTTACACATTAACTACACAACTACACAAGCTGATTCAAATACAAATTTTCCACAATATAAATCTTGTTTATTGAGTTAAAGGCTAAATTTGATATCAACAAATTGGCGCCATCTATGGGAATTGCTACAAAAAAGCTATGTAGGAAACTCCCGTTGAAAGGAAATGAATGGAAGAACCTCCGGAAGCCAAAGAATAAGAAGTAGTAATGGCCGATTGGCCCCCGGGCTTCAAAGGAACTGAGCCGTAGCTGGTGCCGGTCCTTCACGGCCTCTAGCGGCCATGGAAATTGAGATGCACTGGTGGCAAGTGGAAGCCCTCGCTGAGGAACTGCAGTGGCTACAACAACGTAACCTTCCAACTTCCCAACAACATGCATCTGAAAGCACAACTGGGGGCAGCGTTTTCACAAGATTGGGCCTCCAGCCCGACAAGGTCACGGAAGGGCGAGGTCGACTGAGCTACAACAATCGAACAAGCATGGACAAAGGAGAAAGATTCCAGTGTTCGCTCGTCCTTGCCAATGCACGATAAGCTCGTCCCCAAAAATTCTTTGAGGTCACCAGTTAGCCTCTCAATTGACCTACGAGCTGGGTTGATGGAGAAAATGGCTGAGCAACCTTAAACAAAAACAGTTCAGTATAAAAGAGTTTCCAGCCAGAGGAAGGATAAGAAACCTAGCTCGTAGGTCAATTGAGAGG
>CAVNYN010218208.1:5000-31849 GCA_963692815.1 Nyctanthes arbor-tristis | reverse complement strand
TTTTTGGGTGGGGGGGGAGGTTATACACTCATCTAACACATTTTGCATGCTTGTGTTAGTATAAGTCAAGCTTTAGCTATGCACCTTCATCAAATTCAGACAGCAAAATGCATGCTCCGAAAAGAAATCCTCTTCCCTTAAACTAAGAAAAACGATAACTTTGTCGTACAATTTTTGGTGATACAAGCAATGTAGAAAGGAAAAGGTTTATGTACTTGACACTGGACAAGTATGAAATAAGATTTTCATTGAGTTGAGCTCTAAGGCGAATAGTAGTATTAGTGGTATTGTTGATTTTCCTGCATGCATACAGTTGTAAACACTACTACATTATTGAACACCATAAAGTTGAAGTAACAAGACTGAACATTATTACATTGTCACGTAAATCAAGGCAATTAAGAACCCGTAACCGTAAGTTAGCAATATATTAACATAGCTCATATGGGGGAAAAACAACAGATGAAATACTGAATGGAAGTCTCCATGTAGACTAGTTTCCATGACAACCATAGAAAATGAGAAATACTAAAACTGAAAATGAAGATTTAGAGAAACACATTAGCATGCCACCATATTAGCATTATTAATGTTCTGATTGTGTAGTAACATTCAATCTAAGCATACTTCCTTGAATAATCTATATGAAGAAGTCAAATTTATGCAGCAATAGTTTTTAATTTGTCAAATTTCAAGCTTTACAAAATCAATAATTAGCAACAGATATTGAAAAATAACGTCTTCAGTAAACGACCACACAAGAAGCAGCATCAAACTTCCTTAAAAAAAATAAATAATAATAAGAAAAAGCAAAAGGTAAAAAGAAGCACAGTATGTAACAATACAAATATGCAAAAGAAATCAGTTGTTAACACCAAGTTCGGATAGAACCTAGCACAAGCACGAACCTGCAGTATTGCCTATAGGTGAAGCTGCAGTTTGTGGCATAGGCGTGTTGCATTTTTTGCACTGTAAATGCAAATAAATCTAAATAAGAACAATAGTTTTAGCAATTAAATAAATTACATATACATGTAATTTAAAAAATACAGATGAAATCTATGAAAATTTACAAACTGCAAACTGAAGGGCAAAGCCGTAGCTTTTTTTTGTTGGGGTGGGGGGGGAGCAAAAAAGGGCAAAGCCATAGCTAGGATCACTATCTACTCTGAGAAAATGTAGGGTGCCAAAACAATGCTAAAATGGGCTCACCACAATATTGAGATAACTTGATGCTGAGATATGAATTAATATTTGACAGAAATATAAAGCTCATATGTAAGCAATGGATTGACAATTGCATATAACTTTAAAAGGGAAATAAATAAATAAATAAATATGTATAATTAATAATAAAAACAAAATAATAAAGAGGAAAAAATCTAAAAAAAGAAAATGGAAAACTGGCAAGAGATGAAACCGCATTAGTTATTCTTAAGGCTGAAAAATAAGAACTGTAACATTTTGGAACGAGAAAACTTAAAAATACAGTTTCAATATCCATGTACTTCGTTCAGGTTAACATTTTTCTTCCCATACGTACTCTCTGCCTGTTGATAAATTAATTATTTTCCAGCCATTGCAGAACAGAAGCTTGGAGATACTTCAAATTTAATTACTCTATCTTCAATGTCAAGTTTGTGAGGACTGTGGGAAAGAGTTTCCCCAAATCTACATCGTGCTTTGCCATACCTGGACGCGTGAAGAATAATTGTGGAAGCCACAAGTACAAATCCAGTCGCCACTGCGCCACCCATTTGGAACAATAGATAGTTGATTTGATTGGTTTGCATATGGAATTCCAGAAATATTGTTCCCCACTAAAGGCCAAGCAGAAGCTGTCTGAAGTCCATAAATATTAGTCTCACCTCCATATTTCTCAGCCCCTCCAAGAGACCAACTAGAGCTCAAAGGCAGTGACTGTTGCAGCGATCCAACATTTAGATTTTGGTCCAATCCTCCTTGTGCCCTGGCAAAATAATTTGCATGAGTAGGGACAGAAGCTCCAGGGATTGCAATTGCTGGCATTGCTGCTACCTCCTTTGGCTGACCACATTTTTTGCACTTTTCTCTTGAAGCATAATTGTTGTTAGTGCAACCTATTCTCCATTGCACACACACCCAACCCAGAATGCAGCCAGGGAGAAGATACAAGTGAAGAAAATGCACACCAACCCGCCATCCAAGAGAAGACACACATTTAAAAAACATAAAATAACTCAACCTAATTGAAAGTTTCTTAATTATGACAACAGACTGAATGACTGATGAAGCCAAACATAGAGCGTGGAAAAAACACATAATAGGCCAGCAAGGGATATCACATTATGGAATAATCAGCCAAGAGGGAAGTTCACCACTCATCAAAGAAAACAAACAGAATCCAAAAACTATCAATAAGAAAACAATCCCTTTTGGATCACTTGCAAAATTCAAAAGTTCACGTTGGATGAATATAAAATAAGTTTCACTGCAATGCAGATCATAGTGAAAAATCATTGAAAGAAAAACAAAATCCAACATGGTCATTTCTAAGCTATATATATGCACACCAAAGTACCAGATTTTGTCTGTGCTTTCTTTTAGTTCTACCAAAGACATCAATTTGTGAAGTAAAATACACAACCAAATTCATAACATTACTTTTAGACACAAATTATCAGGACAAATTAGATGGAATTCACTGTAAAGTGTAAAATACATCAGTATCATGTAAAAATAATCAAAATAATCATGGTTGAATTAACATTAATGGCTTTCAGGAGCTCTACGACGCTCTTCCGATCTTACTTATTCAAAAGCCCAGTTTGCTCATTTTGTCCCTGGTTTAAAGACTTCAACAGTTTAAATAAGCAGATAATTTTTGTCACCCAATCCTGGTCCTTTTGGCTGAATACCGGCCAGTCAGGTTCTGAAAACACAGTCACGACTTAATAATATCCCCACATGATGCACACCTCAAGCTCAAGACTTAGCCCATTTAAAATGATTCTGATAACAGTTAGGCTTCCACAAGACTGCACATGAGTCTTTGCTAATAGGTTAAAAACTAGGCTTCCGGTGACTAGGTGCAAGCTTGCTTAACATTTGAGATATGATCATAGTTAGACAATCAAATAATTATATCGGAAGAAAAACAAATTGGGTTTCTGTTTGATAGTCTTGATACTCCTGAGGCTTTTCCAGACTGTCCAGAGTTGCAATATGTAATTATGTATCATTATACTATTGATTTCTCCCGACAACGATAAAGAAAATATATCTCGCTGTTTTACTTGGTTCACTATTTGGGGTTCCACTAAAAGAAATTAACGGAGCATTTCATACGAAATGATGGCAAAGAAAATATTTTCCTACTTCCATGGAAAACATTTTACATAGGGGGGAGGTAGGAATTGTTTTCTAGGGAAAAAGTGTCAAAATGTGCTTAAAGGGGTTGTACCATGGAATTTAAATCCCATTTCCATTTTTCTACCAAACGTACAAAAGACGGAACTTTTTCCAAGAATTTGACATTTTCCATGGAAAACAAATCCAATCAAACACGCTCTAAGAGTAGGATTAAATAATGGAATAAAGCTTCAGCCAACTGTTGACCAATATCACGAAAGCTCTACTGCCATTTATTTCATTGCCAATGAATGTCTGAAACATCACCTCTCAGATTCAAAGTCTCTGTGCATTGCTTTAGGACAGGCCAGAGAACATCCAAACTTGTAATATTACAAAGAAAACTGACATGCTTTAGCTTATATGCAGTAACATATACATATATGAGTGTCAGCGTGTTAGAAAAATATATATGAGTTTTCATGTACAGATCTAAGAATCTTATTGTTGTTACTTATTTATTTATTTTGAGTGTTTGAAACATTCTCATCATCAAGAGCACAAACATACCCGCCAGCAGTGGGACTGAGGAAAAAAATGGTTGTGTGAGATGCGAAATAGCATGAGGCAGCCAAAATTGAGATTTTTAGGTTTTGAATATTTGTAGAGCATGTTTAATAGACTTATAGCCCACCAAACATTTTGTTCCACTTAGCTTGTATTTAACACCAAAATAGTTACATTTTTACCCATTTAATGGAAACATGCAGTGATAAATGTTAAATAATGAGATTTAATACAATCTTTTACTAGCTAGAAATTTCTAATCGTAAGTACATTAGTTTGTTTATTAATTTAATCTAGTTTTCGGTTTAACACTCAATAAATGAAAGTTGCAAAACATAGGCCTTAAAACTAGAATGCATTTTCTTGGTGAATAATGATTGTTCTGTGCATTTAGTTTAGAATGTTAGAGCATCTACAATGGAGTTGTTAAATTTAGTGTGCCACATAAGCAAAAAAAATGGACTTTAATGATTGTTAAATGACATTTAGGCATTTTAAATCTAACTATCAATTATTGAACAGTGAAGATGTTAAATTGAAGTGTTAAATTTAATTACTAACAAAAGTTATTGGTCAAATTTTATATTTTATTTCCCCAAGATTCACTAGTCAACAATTACTACAAGAAGTAAATGAAAAAAATGCCACATTTGGTTCTTAAAATAGTTGTTAACTTTAATAACAAAATTAACTTGGTGCTAAAAGATTCCTTTAGCAATTTTGTTAACATCTCCATTGTAGCTATATTTTTTAGTTGTTAACTAACACATGTCACTAAAACTTTATTTAACATCTCCATTGTAGATGCTCTTAGGTCATTACATGACAAATGAATATAATATGCAAAGAGACGTTAAAAGTGATATGTGATCCCACTAAAACAGAAATGTTACTTTCCAAAAACTTTGCTGAAAACCAAAGAAAGGTCCTACTTCCTCGTAATTTGTTGGTCGAACAATTCTCTTCTCTATGTGTACTAGAGTTGATCAACATTAAATGGCCTGATGAAGCTGCAGAAGTTTTATGTTATTGAACATTTAAGATATAGTGTTCAACCTAGTCAAGTAGCAAGGAACGGGTATCTTTTGCTGACTCCAAGCCTAAGGGGATAAGATTGCATTGGGCTTCTTAGAGTTCTCCGTACTTGCTACAACCATGAGATGTGGAGCATGGCTCAGCTGGCAGCTGTATATGTGAAGGAGATCCTTAAGCCTATTGTACAAACAGAGAGCTAATCGTAATTTTTTTTTTTTTAAATGGTCTCAAACCTTGATACTATTATTTCAACAGCCTAAATAGAGCTACCTAAAGGTATAACTAAATTTGCCTTCATTCTGGATGAAAAAATACCGACTTTTTTAATTTCTGTTCTACGAAGTACAGTCAAGGATGGTCACCACAGAATCCAGAAATATCTCCTAACCACTGTCACAAAATAAGATGAGTCATTAATGAACCATCAAAACAAATTCAATCAAGAAATGGAAACAATCTTCACATTCTAAATTCATCATATCTCAGCAACTTCCAGGATCAAAACGGCATTATGATTCCATTTATTACAGTCAAGTCTTAAAAGGACTAGAATTCCGCAATCCATTTATACTCCTTTAAAGCACAATTCCTGAATCCAATCTACCTTATTTACTCAATTGAAACACTTCCAACACAAATCAATAAAACAAAAGGAAAACCAGAAGACCGAAAAAAATATTAAATGAATAAATAACGACAACAACAAACGCAAACATTATTTAACATTATTACCAGTGCAGATCCAATCACCGATACGGGGAAGCCACTTGGAATCGGCAGGGGTCTTGTAGTCGACAAGAAGCCGCGGCTGTTTACATCTGTTACAGAAGGATCTAAAAGCGTAATTTCTGTTGCGACAACCGCTGCACTCCCAGTCCCCTTCTCTTCCACCACCAGCACTTCCGCTTCCGGGCGCTTCTCCTCCGCCCATCAGTTTCCTTTAATTCTCGGTTACTTTCTCCCGATAATAAAACTTCAGAAGCGGAATCAGCAGTTCTAACAGCGGTGACAATGGCTATGGCAATTGGGCGTGCCAGAGGGTTTAAATTTTTTCTTTTTCCCCTTCCATTTTTGTTAATTTTTATTTGACAGTTTTTTATATTCAATAGTTTTCATTTTTCAGTTTTTCTCCGGTAATTTTACGAGTCTTTCCATGGAGATTGAGGGGCTCCCTTCAACCCCATCCCTCAATGATATACGGTCACATGAAAAGTTTACTCTCCTTCTTAAGGGAGAGCAAGATTTTTTATAGATTTTTCAATATTTTTACGGCAACGGTGCATGTACTTTACCGCGATGAGCACCAACACTGAAAAGTTCAAAAGTCATTACAATTTTAATAATGTTACAAGTCTATTTATTTCGGTCCACCTTCTATCCATTATCTATTACAATATTTTGTTTATAATTTATCTCGATATATAAGTAATTCCATCATTCAATGAGGTAGGCAACATGAGAACGTGAGATGTGGATAGTATTATCCTTCTATATACAGAGTTTGGATTGTGACTTGAACTCAAAGTATATACATGAGTAAGAATGGTGTTTTTTTTTTTTTTAAAGAATTACTATTAAGAAAGACGTGCTTTGCACGTAGTTTTGTCAAGCAACATTCATGAGTTTTATCTTCATAATGCAAACAAAACCGACCTTGACAATACGCACAAACAATTATTAATTAGTTTTTTTTTTTTTTTCAAAGGGATCATCATTATATTACTTGACAATGTCTTCGCAAACTGCCAGATCAATGAACCATGGTATACAATCATTTCATGACCCACAAAATAAAAATCAGAGAACACAATTAGCAACCAAATGAGTGACTGAATTCCTTTCTCGAGGATGTGTGTACACGATCCATACTCCCCAACTCCGACAAAAGTGAAAGGATTTCGCGAAAAAGGTGGCGTTTGGGAAGAACTCAATATCCCCATGCAAACTGTTAACCAGTCGAAGGCAGTCCGTTTCCACAAACTACTTGTTCCAGCCGTTATCCTTGGCGAATTAAAGACCCAAGAGTACAGTAGCATCTTCAGCGTCTTCAATTCTTGGCAGGCTGTTGAATCGCTTACCAAAAACTCCAAAAACAACTCCTATATCGTCTCTAAGAATAGCCCCCACAGAAAAAGCTTGCCTATTCACGCAAACAGTAACATCCACATTAAGTTTCAAAAGGCCAGTAGGAGGAGGTTGCCATTTGCACGCTTCTGATCTTAACCTTCCATTTGAGGAAAATGTGCAGAACTAGAGAGTGCAATGGAAGCCAAGTCAGCCACCAGTCCAGGATCTTTTGGTTTGCCACCGAACAGAATATTATTGCGTTTAAACCAAATACTTCAAGCTGCGCAGATAATGTAACATAGATCATCCTCTCCGGCACTGGTGGAGATAGTAAAGATGATATCCTTAAATGTTTTGCCAGCCAACAAATTTCTTAATGAAGCTCCACCTACTTGCCTGCTTCCTCACTTTTTTCGCATATTGGCATTCAAACAAAATATGGCTGGAAGTTTCCATCATTCCACAATGAAGACACACTCCTTTCACTGCCAAACCCCTTCAACTCAGGTTGAAACCAATGGGAAGGCATTCAATGTAAACTTTTCACCAAAACAATCTGATTTTGGGCTATCCATGAAGCTGCCAGATTCTATTCCACCAATTCGAATTTTTGTTACTGCTTCATGATTCTCCATCTTTTGATTCTGACATGATGCACTTGTAGCCACTTCTGACAGTGCACTGCCCACAAGACTCAAAATGCCAGATGAGTTTATTTGTGTACCGCCCAAATCTTATAGTATAGTAGCTAAGATCAAATTAAGGTCTTGTGGTAAGGAAGCATTGGCGATGCGAGCTTGATTCTAGGTCCCTAACTATGTAAGCAAGTCTACAACGCGAGAGAATTGGGGTGGCGGAGTGATTGGTTTAAAGAGATGAGCTTTCGGGGTCCAAAGTTCCTCAAAAGTCCAGATAGAAGCACCATTGCCAACTCTCCATCAAAGCCCCAACTTCAATGTCTCTCGACCCTTAAGGATACTCCTCCAAACAAATGAATCTCCTTATTTGCATCGAGCATCCAAAAAACCACGCCCAGCAAAATTTTTGCAAATTATTAGTCAGTTTTAAAACACTATTTTTACAAAATAGGTATTGAATATATTATCTCTTCAGTTACAAAATATTGCAGAAGTCGTGATACTAAAGCAAACCATATAACGTTAAATTTATTGCTTGTTACTAAATGAAACAATATAATACATAACAGGAGAAGCAACTTTCAACCTTGAGTATAACATATAACACTGGAATAACTCGCTCTAAATTCTTGATTGTATATTCATTCATAAAATAATGCAACCCTTATAAGCTTGCTACAAAATTACTCCTCTCCCTTTGGAGAAATAAATATTAAAGTAGTGCAACTACAAAGTAATGGATGGAATAGATTAATAGCTAGAAAAATATAATTAAAAAAATCAATAACCTGTTATATAAAATCTTATCATAAACAAAAAAATAATTCTTGTTCTGATGATTGTTTGAAAATACTTGTATCCAAAACATGTCTTATTCTGCTCGTTTGAAGAATGCACCAAAATAATAAATACCTTACTCCACTAAATTTAAAAAAAAAATTGTAGAAGTGGAGAGTAAGGGATCGAACCCAAGAGAACGCTGAATATATCAAAGTATTTCGTGTCGACTAGCAAGAAAGGGGTTTTTGAAAGATTGAACTAAAATTAGTAAAAATAAAAAGGTAAAAGCAAATAACAACTATTCACAAATACAAGTTAAGAGAAAATAACATGAATATTTATTTCAGTTCTTAGTTCAGTTGTGTCCTTCACATAAAATATGTTAATCAATGACAACGTCGATCCTACTTTCTTACAAAACTATTAACTCTAGATAACAATAAGCTCTGCTACCCAGATTTTCTCTTAAGCGTATCTAATTAAAACAAACTTTTTAATTAGACCTAACCGTTTAAGCAACCTAGAATAAGCTCTCTAGATTTAGAACAATGATTGAATAAAGAACAAGGAAAATAAGTTAATCTAAACAATAAATTCACAAGCTCGATTTATTTAACTTAGGTTGTGTTATCCCTAATAATTAACAATCATTAGTTGCTACTTGAGAATTAGGAGAAACAACAATTATGGAATGAAACCCCAATTCTAGCAACAAAAAATCAATTGCTCAAAATAGTAGGCGCAAACTAGATCAAACAATCAATCATCATAAACATAGAAAATAGAATAACACAAGCAATTTCATAAAAGTGTAAGAAACAACGTTACTGAAATCGATTAATTAAAGATCAAGAAGTAGCAATAACATCCCCTTGAACCTGAGGAAGAGAGAGATTAGTCTTCTGTGCTCACTCGAAAAATCTTCCTCCAACTTTTCTTTTTCTTCAAGTAAGAATTGTATCCCTCACTCTAAGACATGACCTCCTTATATAGGGTCTAAAACTTTAAAAAAAAAAGAAAAAAATCCGTGCACAGGAAACTACCATAAAAAGAACTCTACCGAAAGTAGAAAAATAGAAAAGTTCGCGTAAAAATAACTATGTGGCCGCATGAGGTATTCATGGGACCGCATGGTCCTTCATTATAGCCTTAATCATTTCTCTTCAATCGTATGTGACCTCCCCTGGCTGTATGGAGTCGCATGGTTCAAATCCATGTAGTGCAGCCTTCGAAAACTATTTGAAATTGGCCGCAGACTTCAAAAGCTCTCTGAAATCGGCGCATAGGGCCGCATGGTTCAGTCTCATGTGGCCACACCGTCATTAGCTGTTCTGATTTGAGCCGCCCAGGCAGCATGGATAAATCTGTGCGGGCGCACCATTTTGTTGATTTGGCCTTCAGCGCATGCTTTCTTTTTTTTGCATCATGTGTGTCCTCCATCTTTCAACTATGTTCATTTTGACCCTGCATTCTGTAATTTGTGCAAAGTTGATCCAAACTTATCCAAACTTGTGTATTTTAGCCCCTTCTTAGATTTTAACCTACAATTTATTAAACTAAACATAAATACAAACTTTAACATAACAATAACATAATCAAACACATAAATGGGGCAATTAAATACCAAAATCAAACACATATCATATTCCAATCAATATTGGCACATGCTAACTCATTCCCTTAAATTTTAAGTTATCACGCCCCCACTAATTTTACAATATTTTCCTATATCTTATATTGATTAATAAATTTTGTAGCGGAAGCTTTAATATAAATAACGGGAACGAGACGTACAAAATAAACAAATAGCTTTTGACTTGATAAAACTAATTTCTTAAACTAACAAGTTGTTATATTTTAAAAAATCATTGCAACTTGGTTTCTCAATAAAATGCAAAGAATTCAACAAGTTATATTAATAAGTATTTTTCATTGATTGTCAAAACGAGCAAAATTAATCTTTTCAAGACAAATTATTGAAAAGACATTATACTAGAATGTAAGCTGTCAATATTATATAAAAATCTACCCGTGGTTGCACAAGAAACACATATACATCTCTAAAACAAACTAAAGAAAATAATTAATTAAACGATAAAAAATAAAAGAGATACATTCATCAACCAGATCACTCGAACTAAAAATTAACTAAGAAAAATATGTGCAACTACTTCCAAATTTGATATTCTATGTTAATTGGTCGATTGCTGGCAAATATATGTGTACAATATATATAGCTGCTTGTATACTTACTCGATTAGGCGGCCTGAAGGCTGCTTTGATTATTCAAATATAAAAGGAAAGAGATAATTACGAATTGATTGCTGCACTTACCCAGTTAAACACAAGGACAGAGATAATTAAGAATTTGATGGGTACACTTACTTAGTTAATCGAAATCTAAAGCATCTCTAAACGCTAAAAGTTCCACATCAACTCTAGCAGATAATTAAAAATTACTATGCAAAATTAAAAGATGTAATAAAAAAAATTTTGAAAATTTGCCCCAAAAAATGATTAAGGTGAGCAGATAAATAGATTATAAAAAATTACTAAACAAAATTAAAAATTAACGCACCACTTAGTTAGTGTTATAAATATATAGATTATTAATAGAGTAAACGAAAATAAAAACAGAAAAATAAATGAGACATCAGCGACATCAATATAACATCAAATTCCTAATTCCCTTAGGATACTAATTTTAGGAGGAAAAAAATTAATCCACCACTTAGTTAATATTATAAATATATTAATTATTATTAGGGAGAACGAAAATACAAACAGAAAAATAAATGAAACATCATTTACATCAGCATGATATCAAATTCCTAATTCCCTTAGGATGCCAGTCTTAGATGGGAAAAAATTAACCCACCACTTAATTAATATTATAAATATATAGATTAGAAATACATTTATAGAGAGTTAGACATATTTGTTGATACAAAGGGTATTAAATTCATAATATTTTCAGATACAGATTGTCACTGCATGAAAAACTCTACTCCCTTCGCGAGCATGCTCCAACACATGGCTTGCCTTACTTTTCAAATATCATATCTTCAATCATCTACAAAATTGTAGAAAGAAGGGAATGAGTACGAAGTACTCAGTGAGTAATAAAATCTTTTGATTCATTTTTTATTTGAAAGATTTATTTTCAAGAAAACCATTCAATGCACAAAGTTTTCAATGCACAAATGGGCCCTATCACTAGTTAAACTACTGCCCGTGATGCGCACAAGAGTCATATTAATTCATTCATGGCCATGTACAGTTAAGTGGATCCACAATGAATCCCGGTTGACCCTTACCGGAATTCCAATTCAAAGCAAACACCACACTAATATTTCCTATCTCGGAATCATTGGATAAGACATAGTGTAGGAAACAATTTAAAATAATTCAATACAAAACGGGTAGAGCAACTAATGATTCAAATGCAATAAATCAATCTTTATTTTCCAATGCTCAAAATCTATGTTTGTCTCATAGAACACTTCAATCAAAACTATACTTATTGTATCAAAACGTCATAAATGCAAAAAGGGAATCAAAGTAGTAGTTAATCACCTCTTTAACTCGATTTTTCCAAAGATTCGTTCAATTGTTGTTAAATGCCCTCAAAACCTTCATTTTTCTTTATCAAAGTGCTGTTTCAAGGTGCATTTTTTATATATATATGGCGGAGGGTCATTTTCAAGTGTGAAACCAAATGTTTGGTATGTATTAACGGTTGTTTCTTTTCCCTCAATTCTCTTGGACGAATTTTTCTCTTTTTATACAGGTGAAAGGCTCAAAACTTATTAATAAGTGGGACAATTGGCTTGGAAATGGGGGGTAAGAACGTGGGGGAAGGTGAGAGAGAAGGAATAGGTTAAGAAAATCCCAGGCAAACCCTCTATTTATAGTTGTTATAAATATCTGGACTGAGTTGTTTTTAATTTACATTTGAGTTCCGCAAATCACATAGGGCCAAGTGTCGCGATATGGCGCCGTACACTTGGTGACAATTTGGTAAAACAGTCCTTATACCTTGTGTTATCGTATGATTAAGTCACAATATTTTGAGGCATACCAAATCAAGTACTATATTTTTCATTCTACGCATCATTTATGCAATGATCTTTAATCGTGTAGCATAATTTTTGTCAGTTTGAATCGTTGTTCAATCATCATCAATCATATAACGTAGTTGATGCAAACTTGAGTATCTATTCAATCGTCATCACGATACAATTATGGCATTATATTTAATGCCAACTCAAGGAGCAATCTTTGGATTCTGTAATATAATTGATGCAACCCAAGTGGTTATTCAATCACCATCAAATAACATTTGTATTATCAATAACCATCATTTAATTCTTATTTATTCAAGTGACAAACCTTATAACCCTTCAATTAATACAATTCAATAGGTTGTCATATTCTAGTTCTCGATGTTCATTTAAGTGACAATCTTGTATTCTTACAATTGATGCAATTTAATATATTCACATTGTTATATTCTAATTTTGGACGTTCAATTGAATACTAATCTTGTAATTTTTCAATTTGTGTCATTCCAAAAATTGTCCAACCATCGTCAAAATAACGATCAGGTTGTTAATAATCATATTTTAATTCAATGATTTTTAAAAGAACAATCATGTTATCAATAACCTCATTCCAAAATTTAGGCATTCGTTTGAGTGATAGTCTTGTGACTTTACAAATGCAATTCAATTTAATAATCTTATAACATTTTAGTTGACGAAAATCTAATAAGTATTTAATCATTATCAACATAACGATTACATGTTTAAAATTTCCTAGGATGTTATATAAGTGCATCAATAAAAAATTCAAAGCATAAAAAAAAAGTTATATGTTATTCAAGGACATTATAGGAATATTTATATATGCTAGCAGAAGTATAATAGAAGGGTGAAAAATCTAATGGAAATAATTACTAATAATTGGGTATATGAACCATTTGAAAACTTAGACATAAGCATTATGAGGTGGTTATGTTTCCTTTGTCCTTTTTCCATTTGAATTAAAGAAAAAATAATAATAAAAGAAATTAATCTTATAGCATTAATATAGTTTAATTACTCAATTAGGTTTAAGAATTGTATTAAATTACAAAATATTGTAAGTTAAGAATATATTTAATTGAGTGACATATTTGAAATTATAAAATATTAGTGATAGTAATATTGTCTAAAAATATTTCCCCCACTCATTCTCTTTTAGATATAGGATATATATAGATTAGGACAAGCCCGGGCTAACCTATTTGGCCCAATTTTCTTTGAGTAAATTTCACATATAGTCTCTAACCTTTGTATATTGTATCAACGGGGTCTCTATTCTTTTTTTTTAACAACGTTGTGGACCTCTAACATTTTATAAATTTTCACATAAGATCTTTAATTCCCTGAAAACGACATTTGTACCCCTTACGCTTTTTTTCCACTGAATGTTACAACGGGAATATCAGATAGGGGAATTGAACCCTAGGCCTAGGGTGTGAGACACTCACTTGAATGCCAATAGACCTCTTACTCTTTTTCAAAAAGTCTTATTCGTTAAATAAAAACAAAAAGAAAAAAATTGAAGGGAAAGCAAAAAGAATTTTTTGAAAAAACTAAAAATAATAATAAAGAAAAAAGAAAATAATTCCTTCCCCACTCTATCTACCTACTTACCCATCCCTAACTCAGCCAGAAATGGTAAATTTCTACGGTCATTTCCACCAACAAAAGAGATGATTGCCATTTTGATGTCTGCTCCTCCCATTGTCTTCGGAAATGATAAGAAAAATGGGGTCCCAAAAAAAAATTTGTTCAGTATTTGTCTCTTCGCTCCATGTTTTGGAATGCAAACCTAATTGCTTATTTTCCGTACATATTTTTATTTTTCTCAAATATTATTTCTAACTTTTATTCTGTGCTTCTTTTAATTAAAGTCGAGATCAAGTAGAGTAAATTTAGTATATGTAATCCTCGTGGGCAACAATAGAGATATCCAAAAAAAAAAATAGTGGTTTTGCAGTATATCAATATGCATCATATGATTAGTAGGTTTACAACAATTTTAAGAAGAGGTTACGCCCATGTGGTTGCATCAATGCACACCATGTAATCCACATAGTGTGCATCTATACACCATAACGATTACATCTTACTGCCCATTAATAAATAATGCTCATTCAGCTAACATAAAAAGTAAGTTTGAATAGTGGTTCACTCATAGGAGTGATCGCCTCGAGTGTGGTCAGATGTGCTACGATGAAACAAAGTGATATGTTTTCGTAGATGACTCGATCTTCTTGACAATAGAAAAGGAGGAAAAATGGTTTGCACTTTTTGTAGTTGTACAATTTCTTTGTAACAAGAGTATTTGACTCTGTCTACATAAAGGGAAAAAGTGAAGGCAAAAGTTGCATTTCAATGAACTCACACATAAAAGATGTATCGCCCCGTGATGGAATTATCCGTCACTGGTGACCGCACAAGGCGCAAACACTCGTCGGTAAAACCTTAGTTAGAAGCCAGCTACATGAAAGGACGAAAACCAAATCACCATCTCCTCAGTTAAGTCTTCTCTTTGCTGTCCCTTCGCCTCGTCCTCCTCAACCGAAAACCGGCACACCGGGCATGTTTTCCGGCACGCATTTAACCATCCGTCGACACAGATCCTATGAAACTCATGCAGACATGGGAGTACCCTTTTGTTTCCTCGATTTAAACTCGACAAACATACGCAACATATGGCAGTGGAAGCATCGACATCAGCCTCGTCGAATCCGAACCCGACTCTTTCCTTACCCAACTTTTCTTGATTAGCATCAGAATAAGTAGTGATCTCTGCTTTAATCCCATCTTTTCTTCCCAGAGTACTGCAGAAAGTGCAGATAGAGAGGATTAATTTCTTGAAAACCATTGATTAATTAGAGGACTAATTACTACATTTCTAACGTTAGAGATCTAATAATAATTGACAGAAATGAATGTACCTAATAATATGCCAGTTTGTAGCTCAGTTGTTTTGCGTGGTTTGAAAGTTTGGGTGATACAAAATTTCACGACATTGAGAGTTTAACTCATATTCGTTGGTTGCATCTGGGAAACAGACTCTTCACCCTTAGGCAGTTATTATCTATATAGAAGAATATATATAATTCCTTTTACTTTACTTCTTTGCTTTAAAGAAAACAAGAACAAAAGTTACCTCGTCCTCCAAGCTCCAAAGATACTTTTGAGTGAATTTGATCAAGCAGGTACCAAACCTCTTGTTATACGACATCAGACAAATACAGTGGTATAATATATTCACTGATGTGACTTGTGGGGTGGTGGTGATACGTAAAATATACTCACTTATGTGATTTGTGGGGCATGGTGGTGATACGTTCACATCAACTATTGGTACTATGTCACATCACTATTTGGTGCCTAAAACATATTTTTTAGAATACTTGTTCTGAGTTTACATGTTGAACCACTTGATCTAAAGCTATTCGAAATTATGTGCGACTATTTTGATTTGATAATGTGAATAAAATATAAACTACGTTTTTTCTTCAAAAAGAGAAGTTAGTGGAGGATTTTCACATTGCTTTAGTCACAATACAAATATTGTGTCAACTTCTGATAGAATATTGTAGCTCACTAGCAAGATTCTTAACCTTCAAGCGATTGAAGAAGATGAGTTTGCACCATGACAAAGTAACGTTGTTAGATCGTTTGTGCTGGGAGGTACGGGACGATAATTTTAGTATTACATATCGAGTAAATAACATAGCTAAAAGTCAAAGAATTTGAGCTAACACCCTCTTTAACAAAACTAATTATTTCACTCGTGCGTTGCACACAATGACAGAGCTAGACGTTATTGGATGGGTGGGTCGAAGAGTGAGACCTATAGCATACACGGCTTAATTACCTGTATATATAATTATTTTTTTCTTTTACAAGCTTAAAAACAAAAAATTTCCAATTTTGGTGGGGGAGCCCACCATGGCCCCCTCTAGCTACATCAGTGGTTGTACGGGATGGTAATACTAGATAATATACTATTTTACACAAAAATTAATTTATTTCAATTATTTAATTAAAATCAGTCCGATGACCTTGAACCGTTAACTTTTCCGGTTCGATAACTGGATCGATTTTCTGAACATTTGCAAATAATGAAATCAATCCGAAAAACAATCCAACTCTGTGAGATAAAGAATGATACAGTTCATCGATTCACAATAAAAAAAATTTTCAATAAGGATCCATTAAAATTTTGAAGTTTTTAGAAACTTAAGACCCATAAACTAAGGTCATATTATAAACTCTTCTCCAAGTAGCTTAATATAGGTATACATTCTCAATTCTTTTCACTAAATAACTAATGTGGGATTCCCTTTATAAACCTAAAGACATATTTTCGGTGGCCCTTAAACTATAATATTTGATAGTTTATGTGTGTTTAAAGAAAAATAATATATGTGCTACCCATAATACGGTATCTTTCATTAATGAAGATAAAAAAATGTCTAAAAAAAATCTAAAGAAACATTAAAGAAAATTTGCGAATACTGCAACCAATCCGAATGTATGAGATAAACACAAATACGATTCACCGATTCAAAATAAACATTTTTTCAATAATAATCCACTAAAATGTTAAACTTTTTGGAAGCTTGAAGCCCATAAGCTAAAGCCTTATAATGCGTGACTCTTCTCAAAGTAGCTTAATATAGGAATACATTCTCAATTATTTTCACTAAATAACCAAATGTGAAATTCTCTTTCTATGCCCAAAGTCATATTTTTAATGGCTTTTATAAAATGAATAAAATTTCAACATTTTTTAAATAGTAAAGATCAAAAAACTTTATAATCGAATGTTCTTTTTCCACACGATTTTACGTAAAAATTAATTTATTTCAATTATTTAATTAAAATCGGTCATATGACTTTGAATCGTTAATTTCTTTGGTTCGATGATTGGTCTGATTTTCTGAATATTTGCGAATACTGGAATCAATTCGAAAAAACAATTCAACAGTGTGAGATAATGACGGATATAGTTCACAATAAACTTTTTCTCAATAATGATCTATTAAAATTTTAAATTTTTTGGAAGTTTAATGCCCATAAACTAAGGCTCTATTATGCGTAATCCTTCTCCAAATTGCTTAATATATGCATAAATTTTCAATTCTTTTTACTAAATAGCCATGTGGGATTCTCTTTGTATGCTCAAAGTCATATTTTCAATGAATCTTAAAAAGAAATAAAATTTTAATCTTTTTAATAGGTAAAGATCAAAAAATTATAAAATTTAATGTTCTTTTCGCACATTATTTTAGGTAAAAATTAATTTATTTCAATTATTTAATTAAAATCAATCCGATGACTTTGATAATTGGATCAATTTTCTAAACATTTGCGAATACTCGAATCAATCTGAAAAAATCCGATAGTGTGAGACGGTGGTATTCACTTTCTATGTCCAAAGTCATATTTCCGATGACTCTTAAAAAAAGAATAGAATTTCAACATTATTTTAAGTAAAAATTAATTTTGTTTTTAATTATTTAATTAAAGAATAATGTTATGTAACACTAGTGGTGCTTGCCACCAGTTTAGGTGGCATCCAATTTGTAATTAAATAATAAGTGGAATTAAATGAATAAATAAATGATCCACTTAATTCAACTTATCATTTAATGCCACCTTGATATGGTTCCAAGCACCACTGGTGTTAAATAGCATTATTCTTAATTAAAATCAGTCCGATGACCTTGAACTGTTAACTTTTCCGATTCGATGACAAGTCCGAGTTTCCGAACATTGCCGAATATTGAAACCAATCCGAAAGTTATCCGACGATGTGAGATAAATTGAAACCAAAAATTAAGAAAATCAATCGAAAATAAAATTGCTCAAGATAAGGAATAAAAAGTTTAAATGTAAAGTGAGAGAGATTTGAGAAAATTCTTAAATATAATAAGTTCTATTAGATGAAGGAAGAAAAATGTGAATAAAGAAATATAGATTTTTTTGGTTAAAATGACATCTGATTTGGTAATTGGAATTAAAAATTGAAAAAATATAGTGATAATAATAAGCTAAAACAAACATATCTATAAAAAATATAAAAAGGGGAAATGAAATATAAAAGAGAGAAATGAAAGATAAAAAAAGGGGAATCTATAAATCCGTAATAAATTAAAAAGATAAATAATATATAAATTAGAAAAAAAATAATAAGATCGATTATTTAAAAATAAATAAAATTAATTTTATTCCATTAATTTAAAATAATAATACTGGGATGAAATTAATTTTATTCAATTAATTGTTTTGTGTATATAAATTAGAAAAAATAAATTAACTAAATAAGTAATGAAATAAAGGGATAAGATTGAAGAATGAAATAAATGGCAATACCTCATTTAGCAAATGACAATGGGCGGGAAAACAAAAATAATAATAACATTAGTATTATTTGTGTGTATATAGATTGACCTTTTAACTTGAACCTCCAATTCTTCGAAACCGATAAAACTCAAATGAACAATTTAATCCGGTTCAAAGTGAGCACAAAATTTTCAAGAACGACCATTACAAATTGGCTCTTTTTTTTTTTTTTCCATGGGTATGTTAAGAGATGATAATCCCCATATCAGATGTGTAAGACTAATAACCACAAGTTAAATCTACAAAGTCAACCCCACTATCATATCATATATAAAAGAATATGCCAGTAGCTAGAACATGCTGAACAAAAGCATCTTTACAGAAAGATGTTGAACAATATATCCAACACGACGCAACTATTAAACAACGGCTATGTTAGCTATCACCTCGACAAATGACTGTACATCAATGTACGATCCTGTGATAGCTAAAGATTTAGGATTCCATGTATTGGAATGGTGGGGGGCTCCTTTTTGTCTTCTCATGACCTGCAGATGTTGAAAGTAAATGTGAGAAATTTATCTGCTTCTACAAATCTTCAAGGGTCCTAAATTTGAGAGAACCGGTATGTTTTCCAGGTTTCAAATAGTTAAAACAGGCTTGCAGAGAATTGTAATAACGCATTCGGTTGTAATAACGCATTTGGAAAAGTTAATCTCAGAGCAAATGTGCACATACCATCAAGACCACGAATCTTCACTTCTCGCCATTCTTGTACAAGGGCACAGCAGCAGCACATCAAATGAGAGAGAAAATCATCAAATAAGCCACCCTATAAGGATAAAAGTAGTGTGTCCGTAAATATCTATTACATAGACATCTAAAACAGCAAATGCTTGCCAAATGGAAACTCTTCGGGTATGCTTCCAAGGCAAGTTTCCATTTTTCCTCTTTCTTTCCCCAACTTATGAAACTTGATATTAGACTGAACCTAAAAACTTCATTGTCAAATATCTTTATATGTCTTTTACCCCAATTGATCAGATTCCGTGAAAATGCAAGAACAAACTAAGCCTTGTTTCCGATTTCCAATAAATTTTGTAACAAATGCAAAAACGTAATATGAATAGAAAATTTCATCACACAAGCTAATAGAGAAATCACCCTGATATTAAGCGTCTTCCGAAGCTTTCTTCTGACACAACATGTATAACAGCAGCAAGACAATATCAATGAATAAGCCATCAAATCGTTGCAGGCTTCTGCAGAAGCTGCAAACAGGAAACACTATAAGTTTCTTCCCGACCCATAATTTTTTGAAATTATCTACACTTTCTTGTGTGCTTAGTGCTGTTATAGGAGACAAAAATTAATGGAGAAGCGCAACAAATATAAGTTAAATGAAGTAGCCATTACTGCATCATCCTTAGACCATAAATACTTGCAGGATAACCTGATGTAAGCCGAAAAAAAGTTACATGAATTTTATGTACAGAATCACCACAAGTTCCAGCCCTAACTCCAGAATCAGGAACATCAACAAACAAATGCTAAGTATTGCTCCCAAGCAAAAAATCATAGGTCGGGTAGTAAGTCTGTAATGCAAAATGCAAGAACATAAATTGAAGCATCAAACAGTAATATAATCACTTACAGATGTGCCTGTTATTTGCAACAGATGCGATCCTAGAAAGTGTGGCACAAGGAAAACAACAAGTTTTTATGCCTGCAAAAACACAAATGGGCTGCTGAGAATTCATCAAACCATGTAGAAGTATCAAGATGAAATTCGTTCTACAGAACATGGCAGTAGCATGAAATGGAAATTGTTTCTCATAACAGAAACCTTCAATCTCATTTTCCAACATCAAATTCTCTACAGAGGCACAGAACTGTTTTCTTTGTTCCTTGGTGAAATCATCTCGCCAAGTTGAAATAATTTAATCAATCAATGCATAGCACCATAGGCAGAAAAAGTCAGGCCAGTACTTGAACATCATTGGGAAACGGGAGGTGAACGCTTATTTTATCACTCCTCCCATTCATATTCGTTCTCGTAAAATTCCCAAATTCAACATTATATAATGGTATATTTTAACTATATTTAGTTATTTACAATATCCACATGCACTACTACAGTCACTCTCCCATTTTGAACTTACAATTGGACTTTCCTTTGTAGAATAAGAAAGAGGCAAAGATAAGTATATATTTATTCTTACAGCAGAGATTTCTCCAGGAGAAGCTCCCATTCCCAAAATTAATAATGAAGAATGTGTATATATAAATCATCATTGGTGCATAAGATAGAGGAAAAATAATAAGTTTCCCCGTTTACGAGAGTTCAGAAATTATAAGCTAAAGAATGCATTCAATTTAATAACCAAATGACTTGGAGAAACATACACAGAAGAGGTTCTGAACAGCAGCCGAGTAAATCTGAATTCCATTCATCGGACAGATGTGAACCTTTAGAAGACAGCAAATCCTTGCTAGAGGAAACCGAAGACGTGTTTCTGCACAGGACGTAACCAAAAGCAATTCGACATAAGTTGCTGGCGCGAGGGATATTAATTCTAAGCTAGACACAAGTTGGCATTTTAGGATGATTTATAATTATACTTATGCTTAAAATGAACTAAAATAAAAAGACAACTTTGTCAAAATGAACCTTTGACAAAAACTAGAATATTGATTTTACACCCAAAAATAAAATTAGCCTATAAGTGCAGTATCCCTAGTTAAAACTCTGACTTGCATAATTGTGAATACATGAATGCTAAACATTTCCAAGTCACACCACAAATAATTTGACGCAGTAGAATGTTGTTCTATTTAGGGAGAATAGTATTGAATGGGCATAAAGAAAATCAACCTTGAAGTTGCCAATTTGCTGTCACTCTTACTGTAGCTATCATCATAGTGTTCGTTGTCGCTATTGCCATCTTCATAATCTTTGTCCACCTTGGACTCTTTTATGGGCAAATTCTTTTCTGGAAATGAAGTTGCTGCAACGGCTTCCGTAACATCAAGCAGATGCTGAATCACTTCACACTGGCTAACATCCAAATTAGCTTGTGAACGTTGCAGTTCCAACTGAAGCTTCTCATTTTCCTTCCTTATTGCCTCATTAATGGGTAAGTTTGGGTACGAACAAGAAAGGGTTTTCTTCAAAGTAATGGTTTCCTTCTGTGAGGGATCAGGCTTCAGAATCACGTCTTGCACCTTCCTGTCCTCTTCATCTAATGTATATTCACGCTGGTCCTTTTCAATGATTTCTATTCGTTCCTGATAATATGATGAGAAATCATTACTAATCAACTGAAAAGAAACATGAAATGTTTAAGTAGAAATAGGCAAGGATTTTGATCTGAACGGAGAAGAAGTCATTCAAGTATTCCATGAAATTACTATACCCAGTCGGTACCTTACAAGCCTTGGCAAAATGGAATACAAATCAGAGAGAAACTTAAATTCCACAAGATTAATTTATGTTTTTTTTTCCTTTTTTTAACTGTGTTTAAAGAAATACATATTTCTTTCTGCCACTTGATGACTCCAAATGCATGAGATGCAGAAAACCTTGTAATATACATGAAGTATAAAATAATTGCTAAACTTTCAGTCAGAAAGGAAGCAACATTAATTGCATCAGTGCCTCTGTAGATTCTAAAAAACGGGCTTCATTAGTTCGCAGTATGAATAACACTGCACGACAGAAAGGAAATCAAGATAAAAGAAGACAGTCCAGACCCAGATAAAGGTCTAACAAGAGAAGAGAGTTCTAAGGGAGAGCAGTAGTTAACCCTAGCTGTAGGAAAGCTATCTATTTGACATGGAATTGCATGTGGTTAATCATACATTCACCGAAAAGAATATAATTGCATGGCAATTGCCTTTTCCTCCCAATTGTATCAATCCCCACAATCCCTAGTCGTTATATCCAGATTGTCAGGATATGATAAGCATGTATAGATTTTATCACATGAACAAAGCATAATCATGGACAAAAAGTGTGTCAAGTATGGGAATGGAGTGGCTGTCAATAATAAGATGTTGCTCTAAGCTGTAACGCTTATCCAAACACTCCGTGGAACACACAATATCTACACCGCTGCTTTCATTATCAAATTATAATTCATCATCCAATTATGGGAAACAAACCACCACGATAGTAGTTTGCCTATGGAAATGTATGTTCTGTCTATTAAATTATAATTGAATTAAAGGTTACCAAAGGCCAGACTCCTTCACACTTGACTCATGGTCTCGGCTTGAGGGTCAGCAATCTGAGCTCAACAAAGCTTGCGACCCGAAATAGGGCTCAGATTCATTCCATGAGCTCCAAGACAACACATATGGATCTATGCCGAGTACCTGGATAGCACTTTTTCTTTTTCCCCCCTTCCTGAAAACTGATTTCTTGTTTATTTATTATTATTTGTTTTTTTCCCTCTCAAATTATATATATAAACTCATGGACAGGCTTGCCCAAGATCAAGTTCAGCTTGCAAGGCCAAACTTAAGATCAACTGGGCACATTTCCACTTGGGCCATGGCTATAGCATACCCATATCTAAATGTGTGTTCCGATTGTTGTTAAATACACTTTTAGTGTACAAATTTCCTTATGAATGAATATACTACGCTCCATTTAGTATCAATAACAGTCAATTGAGATTTTTCTTATATCCAGATGCACATTTTCTAGTTTCATTTTATAGCACACTAGACAGTTTGAGTTCAACTTAAGATTTCTTAAAATTAGGTGCCCAAAATGTAGCACAACAAACATTAGGCAAGATGTAATCTCTTCTCCAAAACTAACAACTTAACTGCAACTAAAGCTTCTTTCTAAGTTTCACTCATGGCGCTCAAATGTATCGCAAACTGACTGAAAATAACGTATTGCCACAAAATCCAAATCAAGTGTGACAGAAGGAAGGTAAGGTCAATAGTTAGAACAGCAAAGGAGTCTAGAAATTCAGGTAACCACCAAATTGGGGCCACGACGCTGTATCCATTAATAGATTCGGAAATTTACATGCAACAACTTGTTTGAGGAGAGAGCTATAATTAATACAGAAGAAAGCATATGTGTGACATTGCCAGAATCAAGATACTTAGGGTGAAAATATGTCAAATGGAATTCAGAAACAAAATAAATATAAACATATGAAAGAGTGAAAAAATTTAGTGCTGGTTAAATTAAGAAGTTGATACCCGGACTCGCGCATTATCCACAAGGGTTATGAGAGGTATGATCTTCAGATACTGATCAATTTCAGTCTGAGCCCTCCTGAACTGATAAACAATGTTCCATCCCATAGCCAGAAGATAGAAATAACTCCGGTCTTGGCAACTGTTTACCAAAATGTAAGACCTTCTCAGTGCATCCTCAAGCTGTTCCAGTGGCTCTCGAGTTTCTGGATACCTTTTGAGCTCTGGAATCTTGAGCTGCTCCAACAAATTCCCTATCAGTTTCAGATGCTGCGCGAACTGCCTGCAGTTCTTCTTGTGCATGCGGGCCGTGCTGGCAGCCTTCACTATCATTCCAATTAGCCTCACTGCATCAATTCCCGTAAGTTGGGCAACATTTGCTATTTCCCCAAAATGTTCCCACGATGACATTCTTGGATTCCCTAGGATTTCCCTTAGCCCTGGCTGATTTTCAACTCAAAAATATTTGGAGCACATGATTCAGATCGACGACCAAGCGGCAGTAGAACTTTTCCCTTCAACAAGTTTTCTCTTCAGCAGTTTCTCATCATCTGAAAGAAAGATGTAAAATTTTTGAAATTATTTGCTAACTTATTCATCAATTCCAATTTCCAGAATATCCCAATTTGAGATAAATAGCTGTAAATTGAAACTTCACCAGAATGCCATTAGTCACACAGTAATTCCAATGAAATTTTCTCTTAACTGTGAGATTTGAAAAGACTCTTGACTGCAGTCAACTGCAGGTAAAGTTAAATTCAATTAACCAAAACCAAGATCTCAAAGCATTCTATTAATCCAATTTCATTTCATGCCCCGTCAAAAATAAAAAAATAAAATAAAAATCCAATTTCATAAAAATCTTTATTCACGTTAATTCCTCTTCTTCTTTTCGAGTAAAGAGAAAGCGTACACAAAAAGAGAGCAAACATTAAAAGCGAGATATTGGTTTGACTCATCCCTTTATCAGTTTATAACTAAAGAAACAAAAAGGAAATCAATACAGGCAAAAAAAAAAAAAAAAACAAATCAACTTACCTGAAACTCACCGGACCCCGCTGATAACTCCTAAAAAAATGTAAACCATAAGTAACAGAAAGCACCGGAAAAAATTAAAAATACGCAGAAATATATAAGCATATGTATGAATAAAAAAAATTAAAGTAAAATTCAAGAATTGTGCTCTATCACCACCCTGATTCTAGAAACCAGCACGGTCCCTTTTACTGAAACAGCAGAAGTTTTTCAACCCTTTTCTTCATAAGAACAAAACCCAGAAAAGAACAGCGAAATTAAGAACAATGGGTCTTGGATTCATCAATACTATTTACGCACATTTCTTTGCAAGTAAAAAACAGAGATACCCACCAAAGCGAGCCCTTGAAATATTGAAAATGACAATCTCGCTTCGCCACTGCGTTCGTGTGAGCTTTCTTTTTCACACAGGCACACCCAACATTGCAGAATGTAGATAGAGAGAAGAGAGAGACTCACAGCTTCGGTCTCTTGTCTGGTCTCTGTTTGCTGCGCTGTACAGAGCACTCCCACTCTCTCTCTCTCACACACACACTTTCATTTGTGTGTGAGTGCATATCCCATATTAATGCCACTCCCGAAATGTGCATGTTTGGCTTTTATTCAACTACTATTATTTTAACTTTTAAGCACTAGTACGCAGCTTTTTTTTCCCCTTCTTTTTTGTTACCGTGGGACCGACTCGGTTTACGAGAAGATGATAATATTTAAGACATAATGACACATCAAACATTGAACATAACGTTGACATTTTGTGCATGTGAGGATTTAGAGTTGATGATGATGATAATTTTATTCAACAATAAATCAACTTATTTTTAAAAAATTATTTACAATTAAAGTAACATACTATAAGTTTATATATTGTCAAATAAAAGAGAAAACTGTTTATCCAGAGTATGGTTGTGATTTCTTCAATTATAATTAAAGTTGATTAAATATGTGTCATGATAAAGTTGTTGCATGATTGCCATTTTTTGAGAAATATTTTATGTAATTTGAGAATGTCTGCTTTCTTAAGAAATAAGAGTTTAGAGTTTGTTTGATCCTATTTATTTGAGGAATTTATAATGAAGAGATAGGTAAACACGACGCTCTTCCGATCTAAAAAAGTGTGAAATATATAGTTGTAATTAAACAGTTGTCAAATCAAATGTTAAATCAGTGATTCTTAGACTGGTTATTACTTCTATATAATATGGTGAAATCTGATAATAAGAAGAAGATACCTAAAAATTGAAATGGAAGGAGAAAAGAAGATATGTAGTGATTAATTTTGATCCAGCGCTAGCTAGGTAGCACCAATATAGCGCTAGATATGAAAGAAATCAATAGTGATTTCATATAATGGTTTCTTTTACATAGTGTAGTTGTCTGGCGCCAAACGCCTAAAAGTTACTAATGTAACGATAGTTCGTTCTTTGTAGCTAAAAGTGATTCTTGTTTGAGATGTGTGGTGAAAAGTGGAGAGATTAAACGGAAAAGCGAAAAATTATTATTTGTAAAGAATGTATGACTAGTATGAGTTTAATTTATTGATAAATTTTGTAGTGCAAAAATAAGCTCTAAAAAGCAAGACCTTAATTATTTTAAATGAATTTTCAACATTAGTAATCCTTTTTTTTTAATACAATGCGAAGATAGGGAAAGGGTGTATCGAACTCGAGACCTTCGGCCTAATACACATAAACATTTATTTTAAATAATTTATTTTATTTTTGTTTTTGTTTCCGTGACTTGGCCAAACATGATAACATAAAAACAT
>CAVNYN010218206.1:0-17091 GCA_963692815.1 Nyctanthes arbor-tristis | reverse complement strand
AAAAAAAAAAAAACAAACATACAAACAAAAGGAAATTACGGTGAGTGCTTGTGTAGTTTGTGCATTGCGTACATACGTATGTAGTGGTGGCATGAAAGTTTCTGCTTCCAGTTTTCCAATCAGAAGAATGGCAAGACGCGAGGAATATATGTTCAGTTTTTCTGTAACTCCTATTTGAAGTGTTACAAAATTTATATCAATGACATTTGTGAAAATTCTTCAAGATTGAATCTCTCTCTCTCTCTCTCTCTCTCTCTCTCTCTCTCACACACACACACACGGAGACATCATGGCTGCTTCGGCTTTCCACCAAAAGGAAACCCCTTCTCTTCCCCCAATCCCAAGCCCTCATCCACCGGTCTTAGACCTCCATGGTAAATGAAGGAAGCTTAATTTTTCATTTCTGGATGAAGACTCAAAACAATTTTGTCGCACCTTCAGCCTTCAACTGAATTCACATATCTACTTTTCAACCAAAAAAAAAAAAAATTCTGCGCTGATCTTTAGGCTAGTTCCCCTCCAGCCACCAGACTTAAACTTCCATTATATAGAAAATAGACTCTGCTATGACACTTTCTAATGATGATAATCAACAATTCATCTGCCTCATCAGATGAACTTATTTCGCGAATTTTATCTGCAGAATTCACTTTACAAGATATATGAGAACCGTCGATTATAGGCTATAGAGATGCCAATCCAAAAATTGAGATTTCGCTAGTTCATGGATGGATATCATTTCCAAGTTTGTCTACTCAATTTACGGAAATGAATTTTTCGCAAAAGGTTGCTCATGCAATAGGTTTTGCACTTATGGTTGATTCTGGAACAGTTAGTTTGGCCTAAAATTGAGGTTTGGGTACATGTTAATCTAAAGTTTGCATACTTATCGGGGGTTGGACATAGAACTAAGGTTGAGGGCTTTGGTAAAATGTCGAATTTAAAATCTTCCAAACATTCATTTTTGGTGCATAATGGGACAATATTTGAAGGGTTTTTAACAGTCAGCTGAGGATCAGCTGAAAATTGAGTTCCAGAGAATTTAAACTTGAACATTTGAAATTGAACATATTACATTTTTGGAGATCTTCATACCTCTGCTGAAGTTCTGGGCGTGGGCTATTTTATATTTGTCGACTAGTTTTTGTGAAAGAAGGTACTTGTGATCTTTCCCTTCCCTTACCTCTCCACAGCTTAGATCTTTTTAGTTTGTCTGGTATCCACAGTCCCTCCATCAGTGAAGTATCTTTAAGCAAAATGGTGACTTAAGCTTTTTCTGAGTTATATAATTTTTCAGTCTGATCCAGTACCATCAAAGCGTTGTATCATGTTTTTCTGATAAATCGATTTCTATTACTATAGTTTGTTTTCAAATGCATTTATGTTGTGCAAAGTCGTATGTTAATCTTGTTAAAACCTTCCAAACTGATCTCTCTCTCTCTCTCTCTCTCTCTCTCTGTGAAAAAAACTTGAATGCGTGTCAATTGTGTATCTGGAATAGGTCCAACTAATTGACGGGTTAACTAATTTCCTTACTCTTGTTGATATTGATGAAGCTATTGGAATGAAACGCCTGGCATCGGAAGAATTTGCTCATAACTGGGGCAATAAGAGACTGAATGCAGGACAAGTAAGTGAATAAGTTCTGAATGTTTTATTGTGAATCCTAGACTCGTTTTCCGTATGAGGCTTTTTATTTCCTTTCCATAAACTTAGATGTATGGGCTGCAGCATTCAGTTCCTGGGTTTGATGTAATGCTGGGTGGTGGCGTTAATAATCCAAGTAGTATCTACCCTGCTATTCCCGGGGAAAGCTCTCTTCCTCCAACTTTGCAAGTCAGCCTTCAAGTGCAGCGTGTGCCAGCAGCCCCCACACTCCTTGGGAAGGGGTAAGACTTGGACATCCTTCCTCAATGTAACAAAAGATTTTATGCACGCTTTATGGAAAGAAGACCCTTTTGTTGGAGAATATTTTTATGCTAGAGTTAATATCCTGTTTGTATTCTGGCAATTTAGAGCATATTTTACGGAGTTTACATATGAATTTGCCTTCTGTTTAAGGTTTAAACTCCCAGATATGCTGATTTAGAGCTAGAAAAAATTCAATCCAGTTCTGGCGTGGCAATGCCATGCATACTGGTCTAGACCTTTTCATAGTTTCATCATTTTGGCCAGATGGCCGACACAACAGGGCATTCTAACTGCCCGCACCGTCATTACTGAAAATCCTTATAAAGAATTTTTATTCTTTGTTTTTTTTAACCATGTTATTGCGTTTTTGACATTCGTGTTAATTGGATTTTGCAGGGCAAAGCAATGGCGTGAGGGGGATTGGATGTGCACAAACTGCAATAATCACAACTATGCATCTCGAGCACAATGTAATAGGTAAGCGTATTGAATGAATACACCGAATTTGGAATTGGAATTCTTCTAGGAGAGAGCTCAACAACTAACTGCATTTCATCGATTATACAGCTAAACTTATCAGGACATTGTGTCAATTTGTAAAATATATGTTTCTCACAAGATGTATTCATTTCACATGTGCATTTGCAGGTGCAAAAGTCAGAGAGAGGTGCTTCCTGAATCAGTGAGTGTTGCATAAAACTGATCTTCGTTCCTTATACTTTCACCATTGGAAACTTGCGAAGGAAAGACAACACCAAGCCCGACTCACCTACCCACCCACCCACCCCAAAAAGGAAAAAGAAAAAAAAAGACTGAAAACCTCACCCAATTATAATATAACAGGGAAAAAAAAGGAAAAATAAATAAAAGATGTTGCCAAATGTGTTAGTTTGGAAGTTTGTTGGTGTGGCACTATTGTAATTAATAACTTTTAAGGTTTCTTTGTTTTCCATTTTCTGGATAGTGTTGATCGTTACGTGGTAACTTGTAGAAGTGGGAAAAGCCGAAAACTCTATTTAGTGCCCCGCTATTATCGTAGTTAGGGACATTGGAGTGGAATTTATTCATTTAATCACTCAGTTGAGAAGTTAATTTGTCTTAAAGTTGTTGTCAAGCGTGTACTTATTCATCAATACAGAATTATGTTAATTTGAACTGTTCACTGGTTCAGGGTTGATCCGGATGACCTTTTGGCCAGTTCTTCATTTTTCCTGTCAAACCTGCCTATCTGAATCTTGGAACATTGATTTTAACCCTAACAAATATTTGGAGTTACTCTCCAACAAGACGCTTATTTCCACTAGTTTTGACTAATAAAAAATACGAATCATTTATTCAAACTGTAACTTCAAATAATATTTATAGGTCTTGTGCATTTAATTGAAACGCCCAAGGGCACATGAAACTTGAGACTAACTGGGTGGTCCAGAGTCTGCAACTGAGGAGAGAAATTAGCAAAAGCATGGCCATTAAAGTTGATGAAAGCAACTGTTTCTATGAGTATGCAGTTCACAGCATGTTTTTATGTGGGAATATTAGCTCTGGTGTAAAGTTAGTTTTCTTGATGCACATGAAAGTTATTAATTCCAAATCCCAAGCATTTAATGCCATGGTTCATATATTTGTTTTCCATGTCTCTTTCTGGGCATTAATTTGTGGGAAAAGAAAACTAAGAAAATGAGAGTGAGTTATTCTCTCAGTCTTCTAGTGACAGAAAAGAGGAGTGAGAAATCAGATGCTGCATATGCATATCTCGAGAGATATGGTTGAAAACTAAACATCAAGAAGATGATTACCCAAAAGAAAAGGGGATGGGGTGGGGGTTGGGTGGGGAGAATTGTACTTTGTAGTAGTGAATAGAAAGGTGGGATTGGAATTGGGGGTGGGGGTGGGGGTGGGTTAGCACACTCACTACATATATCTTATGAGGTAAGCAGTCCAGGATTTTGGATAAGAGGACAGATTTTAGAGCCTTTTACGAGCAAATCAAAGACCAAAGACCCCTACGGAACCACATAATTAGACTTGGGAATAATTAGCAGAAGGGGGGGGGGGACACACATGTAATGTTTTGTACTAGAGAGATACAAAGTTCTAGTACTTAGGAGTACTATATTCCTCTTGGTTGGCAAAATAAAAACTGATATATCGATTTATAAAAATCTAATTTATTGTTAAATTGAGACCCTTTAAAAATATATGATTTTTTAATTGACTAAAAGTTTCATATAATATATCTTTGGTACTTTTAGAGTACTAAAAATTTTTTCGTGTACGGGGTGTGTGTGTGTTTAAATGCATGAAAAAGAATGGAAGAGAGAATGAGGGGTAATGTCAAAATCAACGAAATATTAGGGCAATCTCAAAGGTTGGAACCCCAAGAAATAGCAGTCAGAGGAAAAAACAACTGATGACAGTTATAAGGCTAAGAGAGAATAAACATCAATTTAAGGAGAGAAATCAATTATTTTGGTTTTGTTAATTTATTTATTACTCTCCTCGAGTGTCTACATGCATGCTTTTTTTTGTTTCATGCCCTCTTCCCAAAGAAGAAGGATTGAGAAGAATTATGATGGATCAATTAATCACACACCATCCACTTAACTATTCAAATGGGATTTAGATGGTAAGGTTATATGTTAACAATTAAGATAGACAAAGGTAAAGCACCTATATTCAATTTACTTGCTAAAACTTTTAGATGCAATATGATATTAGAGTTGTACGTTAGCAAAAAAAATTCAGGTACTCTAAAACTACTAAAGATATGCTACTTATAGTTAATCAAGAATTCATATGTCTGTAAGACTTTCCACACAACAAAAAATAATAATTCATATGTATGAAAGGATCTCAATCTAACGATAAATTTAATTTCATAAATGCATATGTTAATTCTTAATTTTACCAACCGGGCTGAGTATGGTACTCGAGAATTTTGGTCCGATGGTAGATACATGTGACGAGGTTTTGTGGTATGATAGTTCTGCTTAATTTTAGCTAGATCATTCTAATTCATAACTCGACTTGTCTCATTTTTACATAAGGTGCATACCCAAAAAAAAAAGAAAGGAAAAAAACTGCTTCTTCAGAAGTATCAAAGATATGATACTACTACCCAATCAAGAACTCACATATGCGTTCAAGGGTCTTAGTTTAATAGTAAATCAGGATCTATGAACTCACTTGTTGGTTCTTGATTTTGCCAATTGGTGAAGTATGGTACTCAAAAATTTTGATCTGCTGATACTAAATACACATGACGATGTTTTTGTGGTACGATAGTCCTTCTAATTAATTTTATCTTTCCCAATCTTATTCATAACCCTAGGTGTTTCATTTTTACAATGGCATGTGCATATATACGTATATATTGGTATATATTTGTAAGCTGTGACCAGAGTCCTCAAATGATTTCAGCAAATTTATCTGGGGAGATCTCGCATGCTCTACAGATCAAACGGTCAAATTTATTCGCCACGAGTCTCTAACACTTACACCACACACACACACATATATATACATATGTGTATATATATACATGTGTGTGTATATATTATGAAAATGTTCAAAAACCTTGAGTAAGTTTTGTTGTAAAACCTCCTACCTCATATAACATGTATTGATATACATCACGTGTATTTTAAATTCATGTGGTATGCATCTATACAAGCTATATATAGGACGGTAGGGGCGTAGCTAGGGGGCCATACTAGGCCTGGGCCTCCTTGGCCCAATTTTTTTTCCTTTATTACTTGTAATCTTTTTTAAAAAAATAAAGAAAAATTCACACCCAACCCTACAGTGTTAGTTGGCTACACCAAGGACGTGAAGCTTTGTAACAAAACTTTTAGGAGATTTTTGAACATTATTCATTTATATTAATTAGATTTTTAATTAATTTATTTTTTCAAACCAATTTTTATTTTTATTTTTTTCCGATCTCAAAAGACCAACTTTTATTAGTTCAAATAATTTTGACTTAAAAATTTATCATGCATTTTATTTTCCTTTCGTTTTGGATGTGTAATATCATCGATATCGCAATCCCACTTAGTCTGTGACTCTAGTCGAATCATGCACGTTCTAATTCCAAAACCATAGGCGTCGTAAGATAGAGATATCATTTTAATCAGTGGAACATTTAAAGCATGGCCTTACAAAATTAATTTTTTTTTGAATTATATAAAATTAAGTGGTTGTTTGAAGCTATTTATCCTAATTGAATTATAAAGATGAATTATAAAGAGGTGAAATGAGCAGTTGTCAAATCAGTGGTAGGTGAAATTATAAAGAGAAATGATAAAGAGGATCAAACACCCTCTAATATTTGATACGTAAAATACAGTCTCATTTCTAACAAAAACCCTAACATAGTCATCAACATATCGTTTATGTGTATTTGTAAAATGACTGGGGTGCATTATCTTTTTTAAAAATCTTAGGAGGTATTTGATTCTCTTTATTCAAATACATTATAATCTCATTTACCATTAATTTGACAATTGATTTGACAACTGTTTATTTATAACCACAAATTTCAAACTTTTATTAAATCTACACAACGAGGAGGTGTTTGATTTTATTTATCAAAACACATTATAATCTCACATACCACTGATTTGACTATTGATTTGACAACTGCTCATTTATAACCACAAATTTCAAACTTTCATTAAATCTACACCACTTATTTCACCTCATTATAATTTATCTTTATAAATCAAATCAAATAATGAGAATCAAACAGCTACTCATTTCATCTCATTATAATTTATCATTATAATTTAATTTGAATAAATTGATTCAAATAGCCACTTAATTAATTATCTTGTTTAGTATCTTAAGCCAAAAATTCTAAAGAGGGCTAACATCTCCCTTATGGAGTGAAAAAGTACCACATGACCCCTTGTTATTGGTGGATTAAGGGGCCCGCCTCCTAATCCACCAATAACAGGGGGCCATGTGACACTTTTTCCACTCTATAAGGGAGAGGTTAGCTCTTCTTAGAAGGACTGATTTTAAGCAGACGCGGTAGAACAAGACTAATGAACAAATAAAGCACAATCTTCTTCAAGTACTAGTTTGAATCCGGCGATGAAGATATTAAATAGAGACACTACAATAATGCGAGTGTAGTGACGAATATGGTAATTAAGTAACTCAAGTCGTATTCGTAAGTTTTTACATAAATAATAACAATCCAGTTACATGTACACAAAATTCTTACAAAAAAATATTTTACACGCACACATGGCAGAAATATGTTTTTTCACCTATCACATCACTTAAAAATTAATTACCTGATTTTGCCAACTAATTTTGTAAACACACTTTTTACAAAACTGTGTGTACAAGTAGAATTTTTTTTTTTTAAATAATAATTGTAACCCTGTTATGTTAGACAGATACTCCCTCCGTCCCACAAAGATATTTCTCTTTCAATTTTCACATAGATTAGGAAAATATCATTTAATGTTATTAAAAATGTACGATTTAATGATATATTTCCTAATATACCTTTTAATTTATTTAATATTTCATTTTAATTATTCTTTGTTGTTGATTATTATGCATAATAAATGAGAGTATATTAAAAAACTAAAAAATTAATTTAAAAAAAGGAATATAATTTGGAACGAATAAAAAAGGAAATGATGAATATCTTTTTGAGACGGAGAGAGTAAGTGTATACTTTTATTGCAACTTTAATTTTAACTCAGAGTTTGAGCTTCTTTTCACTTAAAGGCTTTTAAGCTTGGGCAAATATAGCTCCCAAAATAGATACTGCAGAAAAATGATGATTCATTAGTATTCTTTTATTAAAGTTGAATGGCTTTTTAGCTTCCCTTCCCTGTCATCTTTTCAGGCTCATTTCCCTATTCTTCTATAGGGTGGCTACTCCTTCAAATTACACTTCTATGATCATCTCTTTTGCAGAAATCTTCCCGTTTCCCATATCAATTTCCTCAAGTTTCATCATGATGCATATTAACATTATTATTCTTAAATTCTGGGTTTTGCTGCACCCTGCATGATAATCATCAAGAAGTAAATTAACAACTAATGTACGTTTCATTGCAGTTAACCCATTTTAAACAAGAAAAGCATTGTATTGTTTAATTAAACTGCGTGTTTCAATTACTATAGCTAACACGTTTCATTGATAAATATATAACCCTATACAAATCGATAATTACTTTACTTAAAAGTAGAATCAAAGTATATAATTAGCTATGAAATGAACCCATATTAATCATCTCGATCGGTTTATAATTACGATAAAACAAGAATTGTGAATGAATGATTTTGTAAAATATATATATAAAACATTCATTCATTCTCTCTCTCTCTCTCTCTCTGTGGTGATTCTTTAAAAGCCATATAACTTTTTGTTGCCTTTAGATCCAAGAAATTAGAGGGTTAGAATTCCTTCCCCTTTATAGTCCCTCTTTTGTCCCTTACTTTTTGTTATCCCTTTGCTCTGTCAACTTCAGTCCCTCTCTCCCAGATTTCTCTCTGATATCCTCCCATGTGAAAGCCACACCCCCACCCTGCCCAATAACTCATCTCCCCCTTCCCTTCTTTATAATTAAATTCCCACACATCTCTGATCTTGTGAGAAAAACTTGAATCAAATCCTTAGTAATGGAGGCTCCACAGAATCAAGAAGAATTTGGGGGCAACAAAAGCACCAGCAGCAATTTCCTCTGCAGGTCAAGCAGTGCAAGATGGACACCCACTAGTGAGCAAATAAGAATCTTGAAAGAAATTTACTACAACAATGGAGTTAGGTCTCCAACTGCAGAGCAGATCCAGAGGATTTCTGCAAAGTTGAGACAGTACGGTAAGATTGAAGGCAAGAATGTGTTTTATTGGTTTCAGAACCATAAGGCTCGAGAGAGGCAGAAGAAACGCTTCAGTTCTTCTGCTTCTGAACACGTTCCCATCAATATCCCAGTGCACAGATCATCATCAACTACCGGGGTCTGGAACAATTTCCCTTCTGGTCAGTTCAATTTCTTGGGAGCCCACAATTCTCAGTGTGTCAGCTGAGTTAAATGTTCTAGGGTTCTTGGGATTTATTCAAGATCTTGTGAGAGTTTTCTGATTTTGATATTCTTTTCAGGGTTTCAATCTTCATCTTCTTCCTCTAATTCTAGTCTGGTGAATGCTGGCCCTCATCATGTGCTGGGAAACCATGGCTATGCATCCGTGGCCATGGAGAAGAGTTTCAGAGTGAGTATTAAAATCCCTGTTTAAATTTCTGTTTTTACAAACTAAATCAAAATGCCTCTTTTTTTTTTTTCAAGTTAAGAAACTCTTTAAAATTAATTGATTAATTTCTTGCTGGAAATTTTACATTTCTTCTCAAGAAAATTAACAGAAAGGCGCCAGAGGCGCACTAATTTCCCACATTTCTTTTAAAATCGCAGCAGAATTAATTAATAAAAACATATTTTAGAGTTAATTACTGGATCAGACCTGTGTATACAGTTAATGAATTCATAGAAATTTATAGTAAGTTTTTGACCAACACTACGTTTCACTCTCTCTCTCTTTCTCTCTGATGAGGATCATGATCACCAGGACTGTTCCATATCTCCAAGTGGAGACGGAAGTGGATTCGGTTCGGGTCAAAACTTTGCATGGGTCGGAGTCGATCCTTATGCTGCTTCTGGAGGAGGATGCTACCCTTTTCTTGAAAAGAGAAAGTATGTTGATTATGAAACCCTAGAAGAAGATGAACATGAAGAACTAGAAGCTGCACCAGAAATTGAAACTCTCCCACTTTTTCCTGTGCATGCTGAAAACACCACCGCTAATTTCAAGCAAGAAACTTATAACAACTTGTACAATGGCTGGCAGTATAACGCCGCCCCATCTCGGCCAGAAGAAAACAACTTGGGCTCGTCCGGCCGTGCTTCCCTTGAGCTCACCCTCAATTCCTACAATGGCTCACTCCTTAATTAACTGATCTCTATGAAAATTTCCCCCTTTTTATGGAGGCTTCCCAAATCCTAATTTTATTTATTTTAGTATGTAATTTCTGATTATGGTGGATGCTTGTTATCTTATGTGTCTATTAATTATTTAGGTTAATTATTATTATGCAAAAGGTTTCTATGTATGGATGGACTAAATCAACTTGCTGACTATCATTATTATTATTGTAAAATTTGAATTTAGTAATGAATGAAATTTGTGGAATTGGGCGAGGTTGTTTGATGTCATCTTCATTTGTTTAAATGTGAAAATGAGACCCTCAACAAAGTAGCAAAGGAGAAAATTGTACTGCAAGAAATCTTATAAGAATTAGTACTATATATATGCTTGAGTAAATTAATGCATACTTACTCTAATTTTAAGAGCCAATTTTTGGGTTTGTCATATTAATGTGTAATTAAGTTCAATTTTGAACAATTTTACGTAGGGCTTAGTAAAGACTAGGTCGAAATTAATGAGGTCCTATTTTCATACGTGCCAGGAGTTGTTATTATTACATTTTTCAGGAAATAAAGGTTTTTTCTTTTTTAACTAATAGGTACGTACGTTCGATGTGTTAGATTATTATACTGAAAAGTTTGTGAATATATAATTTATAATTAAATAGATATAAGAAACATAGAAAAGCATTAATTAACATGGTACAATTTCAAAGACACTAACAACTAATTTGAACGAAAAGATGTACATAGAAAATGCGTGTGTGTGTGTATATATATATATATATATACTCGATAGACAATATATCAAGTTATGTTGAGAAAGTGTGAATGATCAATCCCACATGCATTAATAAAAGATGAGTCTATAAGGGGTTAATTTGACTACTCTACTTAAACAATTTTATGCTTTCTTACGGGACACCACATTTAAGGTTCCCTAAAGACATGAAAAATTAATTAACGTGATGTTGTTACTAGAGACAAGCCACTAATAAGCATATTTGGACCCATCAAAAGATTTAACCCTACTTAGTTGATCAATAGACAACACGTTATTGGGAAAGTATGAAAGAGTTCCACATTGGCAAGACAATATAAATCTTCAAGGAACAAAATGCACATACGAAAAATCTTCGTCAAACATATGTGCCTACTGATCGACCTATATAGGAACGAATTCTGTTTAGAAAAATGCAAACGAATTCCACATAATTAAACATGAGTTTATTGCTAAGAGGTTGAACTACAAAACCAGTTACCTTTGAGAATATAATTTTTGCTAATAGACACTATCTAATCCTAAACTTTCGCTTTTTTGTGCCATCTAACCTTGAGGTTTGAAATTTGACAATTATAACCTCAAATTTCATCTTTTTGACACAATCTGAACTTTTTAATTTAAAATGACTATAATATCCTAGATTCAAGTTGAACTAATAATTAGTAATTAAAAGAAATAGATAAAAATAGAAGATATATAATTTGGTTGTACTAGGGAAAAAAAAAAAGCAATTTATGAGAATCTAGGGATGATCATAGGGCAAATTGGACGTCATAAATTTAGGCCATCTCCAACTCAAAACTCTATTTTCCTTTTCTCTATCCTTTAAAATAGAGATTTACAATTTCTACTTTTTCTAACTTTCTCCAACCCATCATATCTAAACTTTATCCAAATATCTATATTTCCTATTCAACTCAATTTTCAACTATTGAGCATATAATACAAATTAAAAAATTAAATACAAAAATAATAAAACAAATAATTGAGTCATTAATTGAGTAAAATATATAATGTATGCATCTTTTTTTCCATGAATCCATGCTTTTCGTTTTTCATTCCAAATAGGACAACTCTATTAAATAAACTTGAAATAAAAAATGACTGCAATCAACAATGAGATAATAAGCACGAGATAACTCAAATTATATGAAGTGATAAAAAGGGCAACAAATAAAATATAAAGACCAAAATGACCAAAAAAATAAAAACTATAAACATCGAAAAATTTAAAAAAGGTAGGGACTAGCATGCTTTTACAAAATGAGATTTCCATAAATTGCAATATCTCTATATTCTACTTCTATTTGTAATTTGGAGATTCACTGTAACTATCTCCATTTTGGATAGAGCAAATAGAGGTGGATTGGATCAGCAACTCACCTCTATTTTGGAGATTATATTTTGGAGATAATCTCCAAAATAGAGGTGGGTTGGAGATGCTTTTAGCGGGGTAGACTGGATTAATGCACGTGTCTAACAATGCAAATCAACTTTTCCATCCATCTATCGATCCATTTACTATAATCATATTAAATTTTAGTTTTTTTTATTACTTTTAATTAAATGGATCATAGCGGGTAGATTAGGGTGGGCCTACTCTGCAAATTTGAAGATTGAAAAAATATTGTTTCATTCAAGGTGTGCTCACATCAAATTTGGCACGAATTTAGTATTTCTTGTTATCACTACATGTTATTTGATATTATTTCAAAAAGAAAGACAAATTCTTGTGAGTTATTTAATTTTATTTATTTATTGTGCACTAATTTTTAGAATTTAACAGTATCATTGTCTTTTAAAATTACTAGGTTAGATTGTGCATAAAAATATATGAGATTTGAAGTTAGAATTACCGAATTTAAAAAATTGGGATTAGAAAATAAAAGTGAAATGGTGAAATGATAGGGTTAGATTATGCTAATTACCCATAAACCTTATTCTCACCTTTTAAAGCACATGAATGATTGGGAAAGCAAACGTGGCAATGGTCTTCTCAGACAGAGATTTCTTAGGTAAGTCCCAATATCTTAGGTTGTAATACTTCGGGCCTTTTTCGTTAATTAATAAATTAATTAATTATTTTATTTCCCCGGTAATAATCACACAAATACCAAAATTAATAATTCCAAAATTAATGATTGTGGTGTTGAAAGTTAGGGAAAATCAGTACATTTTGAAATGACAATTCGCGGCCGTTATTTTTTGAGAGTATATATTTCGAAGTTTGCACCTTTAATTCCCTTTCCGAGCCTTTTCTTTTGCTTCCCGTTCACATTTCCTTTACATTTCTGTGAAGTGCAACGATAACAATTTATGTGGCACACGTTTAATCTCATAAAATATGTAAATATTATTTCTTTGATAAAATTTAAAATTGAAACAGAATGCGAGAAACATGAATAATAACAAGCTAATTAGATAGGGAAATTATTCAAATTAAAATTAGAATAGAAGCTAGTTACTTTTTCTTTCTCATAATTAATTGAAGCCGTAGGGCCTATTTATTTATTCATTCAACCCAACTTTCTTTTATTTTTTTTACTCCCTTTCTCAGTCCAAAAAAGATATTCTTTTTTAATTTTTCACACAGATTAAAAAAATTTAATTAATGTTATTGGAAATATACAATTTAAGAATATATTTCTTAATATACCCTTTAGTTTGAATAGGGTTTTTACTTATATGATAAAAATAAAATAGATAGTAAGCTATATATAACAATTCGTATTTTTGACTAATTAAAAATCGACTTGTGATTCTTACCTTTTCTTTTAGAAAAATGAGTCCAATAAAATGAATGTACATGATAATTTGTAATATAAATTATCGTTTATCAATTACATTTTATAATCAATTGTGAAACATACGGATTATATTTGCTTCCACCCTTATATTTTTGTTTCCCTTAATTTTTCTAACGAACGGACTCGGACTCCTTAACAGAGAGCTCAAGCCGGTTCTTTGGTAAAGTCAGTGTTCCCCTTCCCAAAGTTCATTCCTTCCCATAGTTCATTCTTTACGTCCAACAATTATTGTAACCTATTCGTGTACTAACCTATTCGTGTAGGCTACCAATTATTACTTTTTCCCAGTTGTCAGAGTCTAATCGGCTAATCCCTTTTTCTTTTCTTCTCTTTTCTTTTCTTTTAATTTTCGTTTTCGTTGCGGGGAGCTTTAAGTAAATCAAGTGACTTTAACAAGTCAATATGCTATTAGAGCAAGTAAAGGTCTTGGATTCGAGAATCTCCACGCCATTTACTTAAATGAAATATATATATATGTTAGACTTTGATGAGGAAAAAGACATCGTCTACATGTGAGGGACGCGTGTTGAAAATATAATATAATAAATAATATAAAGTTGGCCTAATCCATTAGTTTAAACTTTTAAATCAAGTGGACTTAACAATTCAACATGGTTATCAAAAAGTTTAAATACTCGGTACTAGAATTAAGCCTAATAATAGGCGACGGAATTGTATTTATTAGTACTGGTTATAGTAAGTTGAAAGAATGTTATATATCAACACTTTCTTATATGGTAATGTGTATCTCTGTGTGCAAGTACACTTACTTTTTTGCAAAGTTATACCTCCTCTCAATTGTGAATTTTCCTAAGAAATAGACGTATACCTTAATAAGGAGTTCACATAAGAAAGTAGTTTTGTGTGGTTTTATTGTTTACCACATGTGATTTCTTAAATAATGCAGGCTCCTTAACAGTACCCTCTCTTATTCCAACCTCTTAATTTAATCAGTCATGGGGCCAACACTGGTGTCACGCCCACACCTACAACCATAAGAACCCGCCTAACAACCTTATTAGAATCAAATACCAATGGAAATGTCGACGCCTTTTGATGATGGCTCAATTTCTATAGTGTAATTTTGTTCACCCCATTTAACGGGGGTATCTATACGTCCTGTTAAATGGGAGGTTAGTTTCAATCACACTATCCACTAATGAAGGGAAAGAGAAAGTGTTGGTATTAATTAAAATATTAAATTTAATCATTAATATTAATTGGAACCCACCCATATTTAACAGGAGGTATAGATACCCGTTAAATAGGGTGAACAAAATTACACTCTAATTTCTATAGTTAGTAATCAAATTTATAGATTAATTTTTTTACTTAAATATAAATGCAAAGTTTTCGAAGGATTCTCTAGCATGAAAGGAAGGAATGAAGGAAGGAAAATGAAAAGAGAGGCGTACGTCTTGTTCGTCCAAAGAAGAAGAATAGAGCCAGGTTGAGTGACACACCCCCACAAGTACAATTATTGATTGGATCGGATCGGAAGGTCGCATGCATAGAAAAAATCCATAAAAAATATTTCCTATGCATATACCAGCAATTTGAGCCATCTAACTGACAAGTGGGCCGTCAGATGTGGACGAGACCTACCTATATTATATACTAATATATGTATGTGTCAATTTTTCTAATGTGTTTTTGTTGAAAATTTTATATTGACAGCTATGAAAATATTCTAATAAGTATGAATTCCATTATGACACTCAATATTTCACATATTATATGTAACTATGTACGTTATGTGACTTCACATACGTCATATAATCACATAAGACATTAGAAGCCATAAACAACACTTATACATTGTTAGAAAATTTTTGTTAAAAACTATCACATTTATTAAAAAATGTTAGAAAATTTTTGTTAAAAACTATCACATTTATAAAAAAAAAAAGTCTACCACATTGGAGTATTTATTTATCGAAGTTTTGAATTCGTAATTCTCATTGTAAGTTTTCTATTATTATTGTTGTTGTTATTATTGTGGGACTTATATATCAAACCAATCAGCCAAATTATAGATCTCTCAAATTACACATTCTGTTATAAATAATGACTTGTATCAGAGTCGTCGATAAAAAATGCACGTATATGTAATAAATTAAGCCTCAAGGTTCCAATTTGGCCAAATGAAATGATTGATCAAGGCTCATTACTTAGGTAGGGAGGTGAAAAGGTCCCATTCAACAAGATTTTGGGTGGATACTTTTTCTTTATATGGATTGAGAAATTAGTACAGTTGGAGGGTTAGTCGTAAACCCTAATGCAAAGTGGAGGAAATTCTGAACTTGTAATTTTCTCAGTGTGTGGAATGGGGTATCCGAAGACGCAAAATCTGTCAAACTTTTTAAGGGTTTGAGTACGTAATGTCCCTAACGAGTAAAAGTGATGAGTGGCCATATATATATTTGGCTTCATTTTTTGTCCTTTTAATTAATGCATGCATGCCTCTCTTGCAAGTTGCATTGTCAGTTTATTGAACCTTTTTGTCTTTCGTCCCATGCATGTGTCTATATAAATATATATATATATATATATATATAAACACATACTCTTTTGTCCCACTAAGATAGGCTTACTCTTAATTTGAAAAAGATTAGAAAAATTCATCAATATAATATTGTTGGAAAAGCAAAATCTAATAGTATCTTCCCAATATATATACCTCTTTATTTACTAATTATTTCAACTTAATAGTATTATTTCATATAGTAGACAATAATGTATGTTACTTAATAAGAGTATAGAAAAAAAATTAAGCTTTCAGCTACTTTTTAATGAAGAAAGTGGCCTATAATTTAAGACAAATAAAAAAAAGAAAACAAATCTATCTTAATAGAACGGAGGGATCATGTATACGTGTGGGTGCGTGTGTCGTATGTTAATTAGGATCAACTATTAATGAGAATGTCGCCACTCGTTGTCTAATTATATATGATCCCGATGTTCTGAAAAGTGTAAAGTATGTGGTTAAGTTTTGACTCTGAGTATGGTTCATATATTTTAATGGATTAATTTGATATTTATTAGAGTTTCATCATTTGAAGTCCTATCAGACTTTTTATTAGTGTTAGAAAAATTATTTTCTCAGAATGAGATTATTTTCTTTTATACTTTTGATAAAAACATCTCCAAAAGTCTTATTAGTGATCATGAGACCTCTAAAAGAGTCTAATTAAAAAATAGTCTAGATCTTAAGTTCAATTATTATTATGTACACACTATATATATACTTTTTTATATTTACACCATGATTTAATTGAAATAGTGGTCCTTAATTATATAGATAAAATTGTTTTAAATTACATTTCAAATGTTTTATACATATATATATATAATAATTTTATTATCAACTTTTTATCTGTATCGGTAATGATGATTCCTTTTTAAATATTATATTAGTCCACTTTTAAATAAAGAAATTATTTGTCACATAACTTTGTTATAGTTATTTTTTTCTTTTTCGCTTATATGAAATACGAAAAGCTAGCAAATAAATTTTTTTTACACCAATATAATATCTTTTTTTCAAAAGAAAATTGATCTCAAATATATAAAATTTCTAATTGATTAAAAATTGAAGAAGAAAATGTGATCAAAAGATTATGGATAATTTTGGAACATGAGG
>CAVNYN010218205.1:0-18280 GCA_963692815.1 Nyctanthes arbor-tristis | reverse complement strand
AAAAAAAAATTAGCACAAATAATTGTGTAACGTTTTTAGTTAATGCATATTGTCGCCATTTTTTCTTCTTTAATTTCATATTAGAACTATGTTATATATATGTATGCCTTTTCGACTTGAGATTAATAATAAAGAAGATTGTATATATTACACTTTCAATTCAAGCTAATTTTGTATGTTGGAAATTTAGTGAAATGAAAAGATAAATATATATATATATGTATATTTATTTGTATTTGAATCTTGATTTATGTCTTAATATGTAAAATTCATGAACAAAATTAATACGATATTGAATTAGTTTTGTATTTTTGTTTTAATATTGATTTATGTTGCAATATGTATAATATACATGAATGTTATAAAATTAATCATTACAACTTAATAAAAAAATACTAATCATTATATGAATATTTGATTTCATTTAATTCCATCATCAAGACAATAATTATTATATTTAATTTAATTTAATAATATTAAAAGTTTATAACTTACATATGGTTATACTACAATTAATTATTTTAATGTGATGTAATTGCCCTCCATCTCAATGTTCATATTTCATCTTTTCATGCATACTTCACCCACTATAAATTAATGATCGAGATCCAAATAAATTCAAGAATATTGAAACACAAATCCAACTTATACTTTTTTAATTAATCCAATCTTAGTTTTAATCTATTCTCCAGCGAAATGGCTTTGTTCACATCAACTAAAAAAGAAGAGCATTGTATGCTAATAAAGGAATTGTGTGCGTTTGATAAAAAATGGAGCATCAAATTAACTTTTCATCCTTTGTAAAAGTTCCATTAAAAACTACACGAATGCAGAAGGTCCCATCCAATATCAAAAATTAATTTTAGTGGATGGAGATGTAATACTTTTATTTTAATACTTTATATTTTTAGTTTATATTTGAATCACTATATTATTATCTTAGCAGTTCTTTTATATACTAACTCATTTCTTTTTTTGTCTTCGTATGCTAACAAAATCCAAGCCATATTATTTGGTGATACAATCCAAATGATTAGTGATGCAATGCTATTCGTAAAGGGAATACATATAAATTTCAAAATATGGAAACATTAGACAAATATATGTTTTGTTTTTACTTGGAGTTTCAATGTAACAAAAGTGTTTATCAAATGAGACGATAAAAGTTAAAAAATTATAACATTGATAAGAACTATTATGTATAGAAAAGTGTTTTTGTAATAAAATATTCTAATGAAAATTACATATTTAAAATATATTCATTAGAACATATAGCATACAAGGCACGTTCTAACAACTAGTTTAATTAAAAATGTGGTAACCTTGTTAAACATTTGGATTCCACCTTTATCCCTACTTTTTTATTTTAATTCCCAATTTGCTCTTACTTTTTATTATTCCTCATTTATTATAACAATCCATTAATGATAATATTCAATACAATTTAATTAATTAAGCTAACATATGATATCCTTCAAGCTAATATTTTTAGTTTTACATGCTTAAAGAACTTATAAAGAAGCTAAAATAATGTGAAACTCAATATATATATATATATATAATACAAAACAATAAAAAAAACGCTTGTCATGAACACAAAAATAATTATTTAATTATTTTAGCTTAGCACAAATAATTTCCCAAGAAACATGTTTTTCTTTAGCAACATGCACAAATAATTATTTAATAATTTTTAGTGTACTATTTAATAATTCCAATATCAAGATTAATCTTTATTGTAGTATTCATTGTGATTATTTTTAATTTTAACAATTATTTCAATAAAGAGTTTTGAAATTGAAATTACAATTGTAATTCTTATCGCCAAACCTTTCTTAAAACAATTATTAATGCGATAAATTTTTTAATATCAAATTCTATTTTTACTTCTTACCCAACATTGTTTAATTCCTTAATTTCAATTTGTCCATTATTTAATTTAAATTCTATTATTAATATTTGGCATTTATTGTGGTCAATTTTAATTCAATTCCATGATTAAAACCACAATCATATCATATAATATATAATACAACAGTTTTCAATTGGATTTGAATTCTCAATTGCAATTTTCCCTCTCTTTTGCTAACATCATCATGATATTGCATAATAATTTGGATTCAATTGGTGTCCCAATTAGTTTTATTTTTCAAGTTTTAAAATTTAAACTTTTCTTATTTAGATATTCATCATGAGTTTTCAATAATTTATATTAGTTTATTAGTTTTTTATGTTCTTTTTTTATTTTAGTTTCCTCATTTCTATTTTTTTAGTATTTATATAATTATGAGTTTTTACAATTTTTTATTATCCACTACCGATGTAAATTTGACGGCGAGTAACTGTTCAATTTCTTATGAATTAATATTTTTTAGAATTATTCTTCCCCGTTACTGAATTATTTGAAAATGAGCGCATTATAAACTAATTGTCTGGTATTATCTCTATTTATTTATTTTTTTTTGGTTTGATTTTTAAAATTTCCTTTACAGAGTCTTTGATAATATCGAAACTAAAATTTATTTCAGAATAGCTTAGAAACATGTTTCAAATAACTTATATTACAAATGAAAACTTAGTTCAGAATAATTTAGAGCAAATCAACTGATTTATTTATTCTTCTTCTTTTTTTGCAATAAAAATCTATTTATTTGGGTCACGCCAACAACCAAAGACACATAATGTAATTCTATTATAATAATATATGGGGGCTTTAGGTAAAAAGGGTCAAAACTGGACTAGACTTTAGCAATACACCATAGAATGAACAAATAGAATAAATACATTTTTCATTATCAAGAATAGGCAGCTAGCTATTATTGAAAACAAATTATATAGCCAAAATTACAAAAAAAAAATGATTACAATTATTATTTAATCCTCCAACAACCTTGGATAATAAATTAACTGAATGTAGTTAGACATAGGATCAGATTTGTTGGGATCATATACATTATCAACACGAATTTGAAAATCCATCTAACCAATTCAAATACAAATATATATACATGAGGGAATTGAATACATCAGAATTTTCAATTCTGATACACAACTAACATGAACTCATCTCTTTGAAGAAATAATATTAACGTGAAGGCTCTCTTCTTCATCTCTCAGCCTCCAAGGTATGTGGTAGTATCAAGTTGCCTGCAATCTTTAAAAACCTTGAATTATTCCATGTTTATTAAACATTGTGAACCATTAAAATGATGCATATATAGTACTCAATCAATAAACAAATTTTGACTTCTAAGCCATAATGCTATATATAACTATTGTGTAAATAGAGAAAATAGTTGAATTTCAAGTCATACATCATTTACACTATCATAAATTATTTCATAGAGAAGCCAAATGCAACCAATTAATATCGATATCGAGGTAATTATCGTGTACAACAGTTGCACTTCTTACAGTTATTAGCAAACCTAAAGCAATTAACAGAGTACATTCTTATCTATAATTAGGCGTTCAAGGAAATTCATATATAAAATTCATATTTGTTTTGCCATAGCTGCTTTTTGATATCTGACTCAGAAAATTAAGAATTTAATTAATTATTCGGTCCTACTATGATGTCATCAAAATTATTACTCCAATTAATACAATTGGAGGTTGTTTAACACTATTAATTAAATTAGGTGGGACTAGTTATTGTGTAAATGAAGCAGAATAATTTTTTGGAATGGCCGTCAATTTGGTGGCACTTTACAATCTCTACCATCATGGTTTGCACATTTTAGAATGATTTATATTTTTCTTCTGCCGATAAACAAGTCTTTTGGTAGGGTAGCAACTGAGACATAGATGCTTAGAATTCTTGATGTTATGCCTCAAAGTAAAAAATAGAAAGTATTGATATAAGTTTGAAATAAAAACCCTCAGGTTGTTTGAACAGACGGGATCAAGAATAGTGTCCCTTGATGCTGTTATTGCAAGAGCATACACCATTTAATATGTAATGCTTGATGTTCTATGGTTTGGTATATTGAGGTCTCCTTATGTGGCGCCTGATGCTTTAACAGGATACGTTGGCTAATATATATATGGCCATGTAATCTGCTAAAACACATCTAAGTTGCATTTTGAAAGAATAATTGATGGCCACTTTTCAATATTTGATAAATTAATTTAGGAAACCAATAATTCAGAAGCAACCTATGCAATTGTTTATTGAGGGTAACATGTGCAATTGTTTTGTGTTCTTATTACAGCAGCTCCATAAGCTCTCAGACAATAACAAGATGATAGGAGTCATGATTTACTACGGTGGCTCATGAGACACATTAGGGAAATATGTTGATCACCATGCTTCAGGAATCTTGATCCCCTCCAATTGTTCATATCATAACCTGATTGAACGTATCAGCAAAATCATGTATAAAATCATGATAAATTAATTTTCGCGTGGTTGTTTAGTAAATTATGGAGTTCATGATCATGTGTAAACTCTTCATAGTAATGATTAATGATAAAGCCAGAGTTCACTTTCTAAATGTAGTTCTATTACTTATCTTGAAATTGACGACATTGATTATGGAAAATCATGAGTAAACTCTTTGCTCTGATTAATGATAAAGTTGAAGTTTGCTTTCAAAACGCAGTCATATATATATATATATATAAATTCACTATGTTGAACTTGATAACAGTGAACACCCCCTAGTCCAATGTTGAGAAGCAGAAAGTGAGAAATGTAACTCCCACACAACTTATTTAACTTAGAGATCAGTATCATATGGGCGTATTTAATATGCCGAGCATGTTTATGTCCTCATAACTACAATAATTTATCCAGGTACAGTCTAACAAGTATCATATCACCCCAACGTATCGTACCATTCTCAACATCTAAACGAAGGCTCAACTAGGCAACCATAATAATTAACTTGCGAAAAAATAAAAAAAGAGTAAAACATTGGCTAACCATTGCTATTGATCACTGTGCATTGTACAAATTCTAACAAGTATTATCATAAATATTAGTGGTCCATATCAAAGTAGCGTATAACAAGGGTGTAGTCTCATAGCCCTGTATCATATTGGAATGAATGAGTTATTTAATTTTCCATTAATAAATAGATTTAATTGGTAGTAGTTATTTATTTATTAAATTAAATAATAATATATCTTTAAAAAAGGACCCCAACATTGGCTTCTGAGTTATCTTCGCTTATCTACTTCGTATTTTCTTTTTAATAATTTGTACATTTATGAAATATAAAATAACCAAATTAAAATATTAATTATGATGGTTCGAATTGTAGGATAGTGGATAAATATTTACGTTTCAAGCGAGAGGTTATGAGTTCGAACCACACCTACCCCTCCCACTACAAGAAATGCCGCCAATGTCGCCGCTACATGCCCAAAAGTCGCCGCTGTAGGTCTATAGCGGTGACTTTTAGCGACGACGATGTTGTTACTATTGGCCCGTACCTGTTGCCTTATAACGACGACTCCAAACCCTGTAGCAACGACATCTATAGTGGCGACATGGATGTTGTCGCTATAGACCCCACAATTTTGGGCCACAAAAATATTTGAACCCGACCCATCACCCCCCGGCCGACCCGACCCGACCCGGGACCTTGACCCGCCTCCGCCTTGTTTAATTGAGGCATTATTTTGCCTCAGCCAAGGCTCGAACCTGGGAGCTCCCCTTCACACTCCAAGCATTTCACCAATTGAGCTAAAGTGATTTTCATTTCATTGTTTGCATTTAAAATATATATTATATAAATTATTACAATAATAGCAACGAACACAGTATGTACAACAATGAGAAGTAGTTGGTATAGGCCTCCTCAAAGGCGGGAAAGTCTTCCCGCCAACTGTATAGTGACGACTTTTCATGTCTCCGCTATAGATATAATGTTGTCGCCGCTATAACCACAACCTGTAGTGACGACAGCTGATGTCGCCGTTGTAGAGTGAACATATAGCGGCGATATGATTTTGTCGCCGCTACAGGGGTTAGCCTACTGCGATGACTGCTTGTCGCCGCTATAGCCAAACCTATAGCGATGATTTTCGGTGTCGTTGAAAATTGTCGTTGTTGCAGGTGATATTTCTTGTAGTGTCCCCTAATTTCCCTCCCCTCACCTATGTCCCCTCTGTATCAAAAAAAAAAAAAATTAAGAATAACAAATATATCTAAAATTCAAAAATAAAATCAATCAGAATTAGATTACAGTGAGACTTAAACATAAACCAAAAGATTATGTTTAGATATGTTAAAAAATAAATAAAACTATTTATTAATATTAAATAATAAATCCCCTCAATTAAATAATTAATAAATAATAATATCCTAACAAAGGCGGGTAGCAAAATGCAACTAACAGTGTAAATCTGCAATATAACAAAAATTTTATTATATATGCAATTTAAAGAGAAAATAGAGTGTTAGACCTAATTTTCCTTAATATATGGCTAAAATTTATTTTTTTGACATCTATGATCTAACTTGAAAATCTTTGTGACTATTTTTTTAATCTTTGTTTCTATATCACTTATGTTGCAACGATTAGGTTGTAGAGTATACACATAATTTATTTTTTAGTCCTTTTTCTCTATAGATGTGAAGCTTTCAAAATATCGACCGAATTTATGTTGTTATTTCATTTGATTCAATTATTATTGTGACTATTTATTGTTTTTTTGCAATTTATGTAAATGGATTTTTTTATATGAAACATTGAGAATTTCCCGTGTAACGTACGAGTTGAATACTAATTTATTGATATTTTTATTTGATGAATATAGTGATAAATTTTAACAAAAATTTTGTGAACAAAGGGACAAGAAATCCACAAAAAGAAAAAGAACTACACAAAAGAAGAAAAATTAACCTCTCCATTGGGATTATCTGATATTATTTTCCTTTTTAGGATGTTCTACATATATGGTTCTCTCTATATTAAAAAGTCTAATTTGCATTTCTTTACAAATATATCTCTATTTAACATTTTAATTATAACTATCAATTTTAAATTTTACTCATAGAAAAGATACGTCGAGAGAGTACATTCTTATGTGTATGAAAATTTTTATCTAAACGGGTATCGATGAATACAGGTATATACTCTCCCGATACATATTATTAGACTGTTAACTAATATTATTAAATAAGTTAGATGATTTAAAAGTGAAATATAATGAAGCATTAATTGAGTATATAAATAGGTAACTATTAATATAATATTAATAAAATATTAATTTAATGAGCCAAATACTAAATTAAAACCGTATATTTATTATTGTTGCTATGCAAATGTGATAATATGTATTTGTTTAATATTATATTATTCATTATTATTGAACTTTTTTGAAAATTAATTTTCCCGTACAACGCACGAGTGAGAGACTAAACTTTTAGTTGCAATAATTGATTGTGATATGATTATTTACAGCGATGGAAATCAGGTAGGTTAGCCATACTCTGGACCCACCCCATAAGTCTTGAAGTCACCCAGACTCACCCTCAAACCTACAAATTCATATGATGGGTCAAGATAAGTTGGGTCATGTGACGGGTTGGGAAGCCACCATGACCCACAAAAAGACTCATAAATTTTTTTCCCCTTTCAATTAATGTTATGTACAACGCATTAGTAATTGATGAACGTAGAATAAAATAAAACATTTATTTCTAATTTTAAAGTTTCTAACATTAACTAATATAATAACATGATTCTTTCAATTCGACAGAAAAATCTTTTCAAAAAAATAATATAATAAAAAAATAAAAATAAACTGCCACGGAATTAATGGTCGATTAGTCAAATTGCCATATCTAATATTTTCTACACATTTTTCTAAATAAATTTATTAAAAATAAAAAAATGTCTGGTAGGTCACTGGGTCTATAGTGTGGGTCTAACTTGACTCGCACCTACCCTGGACCCACAGTGGGTCAGATAATGTTGCCTCATACTCCTTCTTTTGCCCCGATTAGGCGTGACGAGTCAATCTTATTAGAGGCATGTCTCCACGAAGATCGGAAGAGCGATGGGTCAAATTGTCGTCTCTAATTATTTGATTGCTAATTATTACAACTTTATATATGTTCGACGTGTGAATTTGTACGACGAGTTTGGAGGAGACCAGAATTATAAACTCAGACATATTACTGCGAATATTCCATGGTAAATCGTAATTCGCATATCAATTCGTAATTTTATATAATGCAACTGGTATATTGTACTTTATTTATAAAATAATATTGACACTCATAAGTCAATTTTGATATGAATGTATAATAATAAAACTCTACCCGTGCAACGCACCGGTGAAAAAAATCTAGTAACATAAATAAATACAAAGTAAGCATGGACATCTCTTCCAAGTAATATTTTATAAGTGTATTGTTTAAATAATACTTTACAAGAAATTATAAATGATTATAAACTTTTTTATTGTATGCAATAATCATACTATAAATTTAAATATATTTAAATATTATGAACAAGCATAGGAACCAAGTGGTCCAAAATTAATTATTTTATGGTGTCAAGTTTTTGTATATTACATTATATGTTACCGTATAACGTACAACACACATTTTAATTACTCGTTAATCAAAAGGTTACATACAAAGTAATTGATTAACTAAAAATCACATTAAATTCAAAAGTCACATACAAAAACTGAAAAGTCACATTTGTGTAACTATTTAATAAAAAGTCACATATAGAGAGTAATTGATAATGAAAAGTTACTTCAAATTAAAATGTTACATCACATAACGAAGTTGAATGGTCACATTTGTGTAACTAATTAATCAAAATGCTACATATGGAGTAATCGATTAATTAAACAATCACATTGAATTAAAAAGTCACATTTAAAAATTGAAAAGTCACATTCGTGTAACTATTTAATAAAAAGTCACATATAGAGTAACTGATAATGAAAACGTTATTTCAACTTAAAAAGTTAAATCACATAAAGAAATTAGTCAAATTTGTGGAACTAATTAATCAAAATGACACATATAGAGTAATCAATTACTTAAAAGATCATATTAAGTTAAAAACTCTCAATTGCGTAACCATTCAATTTCTTTATGTGACTCTTTTCTTATATGCAACTCTTCTATTATACATGCAACTTTGTTGTTAATTGAGTGCAACTTTTCTATTATATATGTGACTTTCAAATTAAATGTGACTTTTCTCTTTGTAACTTTTTAATTAATTTTGACTTTTTAGTTAAATTTTTTAAAACGGCTTTTTTGTTAATTGAGTGTGAATTTTCTATTGACTTCACTATAAGTCTATAATTGAGTGTTTTTTTTTCTATTATATGCGATATTTATATTATATTTGTAATTTTTTATTTTATATGCGAATTTTTTATTTGTGACTTTCTATTATATGATTTTTTAATTTTTATATATGTAATTTCTTTCTACATGTGGCATTAAATTCATGGATGATTACAAATTACAATTAACAATTGTTATCATTAAAAAAATAGAAGCAAGTCGTATGATTGGTGAAAAACTGAAAATCAATAGTGCGATGTCCCACGCTTTTATCCTCAAACCTCTGCAATTTGTAGTACCCACTAGTCTATATGCCATGTAGGTGGGATTTGTTGGTTTCCTGTAAGGTGGAAACGTCAATTGAACCGTTTTCGGGTCTCCACGTTAATATAAACGTATTTTGTCTAATTTGTTTCTATTTTAATGGTATTTCTCAAAAGGGCCCTCATTAGTTTAATTATAATATTTTTACATTAAATTGATTATTATAAAAGGCATTAACTTTTACATTAATTTAATTTTTTGAGAAATTGAAAAGTCATATTTGTGTAACTATTTAATAAAAAAGTCACATAAAAAGTAATAGATAATAATTAAAAAAATCACATATAAAAATTGAAAAGTCACATTTGTGTAATTATTTGATAAAAAGTCACATTTATGCATCTATTTAATAAAAAGTCATATATTGAATTAAAAAGAATCACACATTAATTAAAAAGTATGAATTAAAAAGTTACATTTGTGTAACTATTTAAAAAAAGTCACATGTAGAGTCATATATAATTATTAAAAAATCATACTGAATTAAAAAATTACAATTAATTAAAAAGCCATGTAAAAAAAATAAAAAGTTATATTTGTATAACTATTTAATAAAAAAGTCACATATAGTGTAATGGAATAATTTAAAAGTCTCATTAAAAAAATAAGAAGTCACATTTGTATAATTAATTAACCAAAATTTTACAAATATAGAGTAATAATTGATTAATTAAAAGATCACATTAAATTAAAACATCACATGTTTATAAATTGAAAAGTCATAATTTTGTAACTATTTAATAAAAAAGTCACATTTATTATTATTATTATTATGATTATTATTATTATTATTATTATTATTATTATTATTATTATTATTATTATTATTATTATTATTATTATTATTATTATTATTATTATGTAAAGGCCCACCATTGCATTCAAAACAGGTGCGGAAGGAAATGGGCGACTGTGATAATTACTTGGCTCAAATTTTCCACGCATGCTTCACTTTCTTTTTCACGGTTTTTCCTTCATCAAATTCTTTTGCACGTACCATTCTAAACTTTTCTCATTTTAGCGGTATAAACCTAAAGACCCCGACTATATATATATATATATATAAATATTTATAATAATACTAATTAAGTAGTAGATTAATTTTTCCCATCTAAAATTGACATCATAACGGAATTAGAAATCTTATGTCATGATAATATCAAATTGATGTCGCTGATATCTCACTTATTTTTCTATTTTTATTTTCGTTCACTCTAATAATAATCTATATATTTATAATACTAATTAAGTAGTGTGTTAACTTTTTCTCGCTTAACACTGGCATCATAATGAAATTAGGGATCTGATGTCATAATGATGTCAAACTGATGTCACTAATATCTCATTTATTTTTCTGTTTTTATTTTCGTTCACTCTAATAATAATCTGACAATACAAACTAAGTGGTGAGTTAATTTTTAATTTTGTATAGTAATTTTTAATAATCTATTTATCTGCTGAACTTAATCTTTTTTTTTTAATTTTTAAAATTTTATTTATTACATCTTTTAATTTTTTATAGTAATTTTTAATCATCTCCCAATTGTTGAGTTGTAATTTTTGACTTTTAGAGTTGCTTTAAATTTCGATTAACTATGTAAGGGTATCAATCAGATTCTTAGTTATCTCTTTCCTTGTATTTAATTGGGTAAGTTCAACAATCAAATTTGTAATCTCTTTCTTTTTATATTTGAATAATCAAAGTAACTTTCAGGTCACCTAATTAAGTAAGTATACAAACAACTATATATATATATATTATATATATATATATTGCACACATATATCTGCCAGCAATCGATTAATTAACATAGAATATCAATTTTGGAAGCAGTTGCATATATTTTTCTTTTAATTAATTTTTATTTCGAGTGATCTAGTTGATGAACGTATATTACTTTTATTTTTTATTGTTTAATTAATTGTTTACTTTAATTTGTTTTAGAGATGAATATGTATTTCTCTTGCAATGTACGGGTAGATTATTTAGTTTATGTATATACTAGAGGACCAGTCAACCTCGAGAGTTTAACTTGAAACGACGGCTTGCCCGGTCATAGCCCGCCCGGTTCATTCACTGTGATTAAGGCATAAGTTTAGTACTGTAAAATTAATCAAAAAAATGTAAAATTAATCAAAATTAATTTTATTACTAAATTAATAAAATAAGTTGAAATGTGACTAAGGCTTAAATTTGGTGTTACTATAAATTTTCCAATAAGCAGCTGTTGTACTCGACAGAAAAACTGCTCTAAGAACAACCATTCGTGTTTGGTGAACTTTTTTGCAAAAATTGATGTACGATCCAAATCAGTTTTTAAATGTTTTATAAATTTAACTGTTCCATTGCTTTGTCAATTTATATTTACTAAAAAGTAAATGATCTAAATAGTTTCTTTATTTATTATTATATAGTATCCTTATGTTTTTATGAAATAATATGTAATATTATGTAATATTTCACAAATATTTATAGGTAATAACTATAAGTAAAAGATTATTTGAAATTTATTTTTGGCGGAAAAAACTATTTGAAATTATTAATCAATTAATAAAAAACAAAAAAATTAAAATAAACATATATAGTGTACAATCAAATAAATTATGATTCAATGAGAAAATTTAAATAAAATAAATTATTGCATAAGATTGTTTGTAAATTTTCTCTGTCTTTATCTGATATATCAAAAATAAAAAGCATAAAAAATTAAATATAGGGTTAAATTTGATAGTTTAATCATTATTAATTAGAGAAGCTAAAAGCAGATGCTCAAAATCTTAGTGTTACTTCTCAAAATATGTCGTAGTATATTATTTCTTTTCTAATAATCACTTTTTCTAAAATTTGCTGGACACTTTCATCAAATGCACTTCTTAAAAAGTTGAAGTTAGCATCGTTTAACAACAATCCTAAACAAAGTTAAGTTGAATAGTCCTGTTATGGCACCACTAAAAAGGTTAAGTTGAATAGTCCCGTTAGGAGCTCACGGTTTGTTGGTGACTAAAGTGGGTTAAGTTGAATTGTGACTTAAAAGGTTAAAAATAGTCTCTTTAAGTTGAAAGGACAGTTTTAGAGGAGGAATTGTTACACCTTTGAATTAACTTGTGCTCTTAAATCAAGTGATCACTATTTAGCCAAAGACAGCCTCAATGGGTTGGAAAATCATTTTACAAGAACTGAATAGCCAACTAAAGGCTTTTTTTTAGTACATAAGTGTGGCTAACTATATCCCCACCAGGTGATGGGAGCTTTGAAGACCGGAGAAAATGGAGTCGGCCATTGATGAGGACTTGTTGATCTGGTTTCTTACTGAACTTTGGATGGGCGCTTCTTGCTAGTGATTTTTGTGTATCCTTTTTGTGTTTTTGCTTTGGATGTAATTAGATTAGTTTAGATGTTTTTGATGTTCTTTTGTTTGTATGCTGGTCTCTGATGTGGATCTCCCATGTAAATTCTCTTCATATTTAAATTTAAATGAAATGAAATGATTTTTCTTTAAAAAAAAAAAAGGAAAAACCTATATCCCCACCACAATTTTTTGTCAATTGCACCACAATATACACACAATTCATAACTTTAATAAAATAAAATAAATGTCAAGCACAAAAATAACCAACTCATGCACCACTTGATTCTTATTTTACCCTGAAATTTCTAGCACCCATATACGTGATGTTGGTTGCATGTATGCACGCTGTGTAGATATATAAAGTCACATCGCTCTAATTTGCTTCACCTAATTCAGTAATTTCCTCCTCTCACCGGAGGCGGATGTAAAAAGGGCTGAGGTGGGCTGCAGCCTGTGTCATTCCAGGACCAGATGCATGTGGCCCCGTTTTTTTTTTTTTAAATTATATAGTGCAGCCGTGTAATTTTCATGCAGCCCATGTGATGAAACCTAGTCCAAAAAGAGAAATGCAACCAGCGATTGGTAAATAATATTCCAGCCCAAGCGAATATCAATTTAATCAACTAAAAATGTCTCCCGCTTCCCGCTTCCTGCGTCTCTGCTTATTCTCGCCTCTCTAGTTCTGGCGATTGAATTGAATCAAACTTTTTACCCCAAATTTCAATCTTCAAATTTTCCCAAATTATTTGCAAGAACTTCATCGAGCATTGTCTTTGAACCCTAATTTTGGTACACTTTATATTTAGACGGTAAGATGAGTTTGGTCCGTCCCCACCCCCTTTGTTTATACTTAAAACTAATTTAGTTGTGATTATTTATTTGAATTAATAGTTAATGCAATTGAATTCTGGTTACAAAATTTCTAATGGGAGTTAGAATTTGTAAATTGAATTAATTTGAATTATTTTTTATGTACTGATTTTTTATTTTTGTTATTTAAGTATGAAAATAATTTCATGGATGCTTTACATTTACTGATTCATTGATTTAAGGTTGTTAAAATGGTCACATAATTGGTAATTGATACTTGATAATTTGGGTTGTATAGTAAATATTTATATTTTGGCCTTTTGTATGAGTTCTTTTCTCTTTAGTTAGCCACTAGCATGATAATGTAACAATTGCCTATGTATTTGGAATATGAGAATTGAGATTATAATTTTTAATTGTTCTCTTATGTACAAGATTTTGAATTGTCATTTAATTATTTATTTATTTTTTCTTGTTTGTATATTTTAGGCTTTAGCAGACTTGTACAAAAGATGACATCTAGTTTGATTCCCTCATTACAAAAGTAAGGTTAGTACCGTTAATAACTAGTTAACATTTATTGCATTGTTGGTAAATTAGTGAATTTTTTGAAGCCTTGCTAGCTATTTATTTGAATCTTAGTTGTCTTGTGACTAATTGAGTTTATGTGTTGTTTTGCATTATTTTGCCTGGAAAAGTTATTGAATTATATTTGAGCCATTCAATGATTTAGACTACATCTTTATCGTTAGATTATTGATAAATTGTTTTTTTTTTCCTTTTTATGACTTTTAGAATTTACAAATGAAAGGACAACTGCCTAATAAGAAAAGTAGGATTTTATAAAAACAATGTCGGGAACAACTTCAAATTAAATAAAAAAAAACTTTCACTATATATGAATTTATTGTATTGACTTTCTTAATTTACAGCCTCTGTGACCTAAATTCCTGGATCCGCTCACATAGCAGAATACATTGAAGGAAAAAGCGCACACACATACACGAAAACATTACTATTATGAAATCTAAATGTCTTGGAATGGATTGTAAAGCATAAATAAGAATTGCAAGAAAGTAAATAACCACCTATTAATACCTAGTTAAAATAAGAGAAGGTTATTTTAATTGTTTAGACGCAGAGGATTTTTGTTGTAGTACTGCACTATGTGTTATTTCATGTTATGGTGTCACTTATATTTTATCACATACAAAAATTGCATGCATGCATTTGTCAGTTGATTTGTGTAATCTTTAGGTGAAATTTGTGCTTTCATGAGTTGATATGTAGAATTTAAGTCGGCTAATTTGTTATTCTCCATTTTTTGAGCTTCTACGTAGGACTTATGGCTGATGTGTAGGATTGGACGTCTGGTCAGTGTGAGGACCAGGCAAATTTAAGAGAATGGACCCTAATATTAGGCTAAAATTAGAACAAGTAAACTATAAACAATACTAAAATTATTCAATACTATTAGAGCATCTCTAATGTATAGTCATAGTCATGGAATAATATAAAAATTGACAAAAAAGTGATGATTCGACACATTAAATGATTGATATTGTCATAGAGAATGTTGATAATGTCAAGTATTAATTTATCCAATCAATATATTTCTCTCTTTCTCTTTTTTTTTAAATCCCTAATAATAACTTTTCAAATATACAATGTTGATATTATTGTATTAGAGAATTTTTTGAATATAATGTCAATATTCTTTGCCGCATTTATATCTAAGACGTTCCACCTTAATTTTACATTAAAGATGCACTTAGTGAGGTGACTTTTGGGTGCTAAGAAGGCGAGAAGATGATGACGTCAAGCATGGAGAGAAGGATCTAGGGATAACAACGGGGTGGGTCGGGGTCGGGGTTGGCTTCCCCGACCCCGCCCCAATTTTTTTACCCCGCCCCGATCCCCGGTCGAGGAGGGGCGGGGCGGGGGGAGGGGAAGAAAATCCCCGATCCCTACCTTGAATTTTTAAATTTTTTTTTTAATTTAGAGTACATGCACGTGAAAATTTAGCCCATGAAGGCACATGTATAAGAAAATTATTTAGGCCATGCACAAGACAAGGCCTATTAGCCCAAGGAATGTGTGTCACAAGCATCAACTTTTATAATGAATTGTCCTTATTCTACTTTTCTATGGATCTGATGTGAGATGCCTTCCCATGTTGATGTAACATAAAGGCAAATGAAATCCCACATCAAAAGTGAAAAAAGGCCAATTGACACTCAAAATTTTGAGAGGGAAAGTGGGTTGTGGGGGCTAGTCTTGGATCATATTCCCCTAAGCCCAAGACAAATACCCCGAACCTAACACAAATAATAAATAACTAAGTAATTTTTATGCAAATAATAATGTTTTGAGACATAATAATGTTATACAAAGTAAATTTAAATAAATAAAAAAACCAAAGAATCGGGTTTTAGGGCAGGGTCGGGGCGGGGGAACCAAAACCCTTCCCCTCCCCGCTAGTGATTTGGGGCATGACTTTGTGCCCCGTCCCCGCCCTGTTTCCAATCGGGGCGGGATTGGGGAGGGTTCTCATCGGGTTCAGATTTTCGGGTTAAATCTGACATCTCTCGAAGGATCAAACTTTGGAAAATTAAGAACAAAACGTGCATGAGATCTGGTTTGAGAAGAAAATGGGCTTGAGTTGTTGGGCTAAGAGGTTGGACTTGATTTACATAAAGGTCAATTTAGGCCGATCCTTTAATTTCTCAGCTAATTGCAAATTTACTCTTTTCTTGGGAAATTGCAAATATACCTGTTGCTTTTACAAATATGCATTTTTTGTGTGTAAATAAAAATATATAGATTTGGTCAAAAAAAAAAATATATAGATAAATAGTGCAAAAAAAAAAAAATGCATTCCATCTTTTGTTTGTACATGAATAAAGAAGACGTATAAATCTTAATTTGCAGTTAGTGGAAGTAGAAGTACACAGTAATGAATATTTTTATGTGCTTATGTTTCTAATAATCTTATACGGGGTAGAAAACTCATTGTTTTTTTTCCCCTTTTTGGGCATTCTATATCTTGTATATGATGTTAGGATTTATCTCTGTGCAATAAAAATGCATGTTTAATTTTGTATTTCATGTTATGAAGTCGATAAATTGCAATCCCAACAGTTTATAGTAGATTAAAAAAAAAAAAAAAATTTCCAGGGACACCCTGAGGAAAGGGCTACGCTCTCTTCCAACCCCTTGACATTCCTTACTAGATTCAACTAGGTCTTATCCTAATTCTTAGCTTTGCCTGTGATCGTCGAAGATGGTTGGTAGGACGTACACTACTACAAAATAGTACTTGAGGCATCGGTTGCAATGATGAATATGCGTCGATCTTGCCGACGATGCTATTAGCAGTTACGCACATAGTAAAAGGTATACGAGTCAGTTTTTGAGCGACGCCTAAGGTGCACAATAGGCATTGATTGTTAACCAAGAACCGATGCCTAAAGTGCACAATAGGCGTTGGTTGTACATAAGGAACCGATGCCTATTGTCCACGTTAGGCGTTGGTTCCAGGACAATAACCGATGCCATTGCTCCTTTTGTTTTTTTTTGGAAGTGTGGCCACCGGTAATAGCTATTGCCCGTGACACTACAAAGACAACAAATGCACAATCGCGGCAAAGAAGAAACAACACCAACAGTACCAATTTACATACACTTTAACTAATATAGATCAAACTACAATCAGCTTACTTGCTTCCAATCTCAAATTTCATAACTTTCTACTTAACTCGTGTATCCATACCAATTTATGTATATGTTTAACAAAAAAGCCAAAAAACTTTCACACTCATGTAAACCAAAATTAACACAAACCTTAGAATCATAATACCCAATTTCAAAACATTATACTTCATAAATCGCACAAATCTTCTCAACATTTAACTTATTTTGTTCTAAAAATTTACCTTGAAGTGAGAGCTTCAAAATGAATAGAACAAATGGAGAAAAAGCTAGCTAGAGATGGAGGAACGCCGTGCTACTGTCGCCGGAAGCAAGAGGATCCACTGCCGCCGTTGCCTGGTGGAAGGTGGTGCGCCGTCGCCGTTGCTGGGTATTGACAAATCGACAGATTGGTTGGTTGGTGGAAGATGTGTGTTTGGTTGTAAAATGGGGGTAGAGGACGCTGTGATTTGAAATTAAAGACAAAGGTATAGGCATTGGCTCCAAAAGAAACCGATGCTTATTCTTCTCAGTTCGGCAAATAGGCGGGTTGTAGTTTGGCAAAAGATGCTTATTGTCTTTACATGCGCAACCGACACCTAAAGTTTGCAATATATTTTCAAAATTTCCACCGTACACTATTTCGAGTCGTTTTTTCGACCAACCAATGCGTATTTTACGCGACTTTTTGTCAATTCTGTTATAGTGGTAGATGGTGGTAGGAAGGTGGTGTAATTTGAAAAATGCCTATTTGGGTTTTCTTAATAGTATAATTGAAGAACTTGTTTTTGTATACACTCGGAGCCTTTTTTTTTTTTTTTTTTTTTTTTTTTTT